>JASKMD010000028.1:1435977-1576073 GCA_030144725.1 Haematococcus lacustris | reverse complement strand
AGCTGGGACCACCAAGGTTGGCAAGCCCCTAGCTGTCTCCGAATAGTTTGTGATGATTTCCATCCTTCACCAAGTTGTTTATTCTCCGAGTTGTCTCCGAGTTGTGTCTCCGAGTTGTGTCTCCGAGTTATGGTCTCCGAGTTATCTCCAAATGGTGTCTCCGAGTTGTGTCTCCGAGTTGTGGTCTCCGAGTTGTGGTCTCCGAGTTGTGGTCTCCGAGTTGTGGTCTCCGAGTTGTGTCTCCGAGTTGTGGTCTCCGAGTTCTCTCCAAATAATGACTCCGAATGTTTCTCCGAGTTATCTCCAAATGGTGTCTCCGATTGTTTCTCCGAGTGCACACCCTTGCTGAGGCTCATTGTGCCCTTCAGCTCACAACAGTCAGGCATGGCAGTCCAGGCAGGCAGAACATGAAACCTCTCGTATTCCACGCGATAGGTTGGGTTGGAGCTGCTCATTAGCGATGAGTGTACCTGCGTCCTTCGTGACCCCAGGCCAAAGCAGCGATAGTTCAGCTGCAGGGCGATCAGGACCAACGCTATGCACAGGCATATGTATGTTTTACGAGGCTTACTCGGCACTGCGAGTTTGCAGTGGCTGGCCGCGGCGAGCGTCCAGGGTGTCCAAGTGGCGGTCCACATATCTCACGGCGTCAAATAACGAGCTGGATTCAATGGTGTTCACTGTTCTCGCGATGGATGCGTGCGTGCTTCAGAAAACTTCGTCGGTTTTCGCAAACCGAAAAAGTGTCATGCTGCAGCACACCCTTGCCGTGCCTTCGCTGTGGAACGCTGTGGAGCCCTAGCCTAGGTCCCAGTGTTTGCCAGCATGGGACCACCCCAGTAGCTGCAACACAATGGCTTCCCAAAAGACTTGCATGCTTAACTTCACCCTTCCTGGTGTGCAAGCCAAGTAGGAGTAGGGTGGTTGGGGAGTCCACCTGTTAGTGTTAGCTGAATGCTGTAATTGTGAGCTGTTGTTTTTTCAGGTAAGTTCGTCGTAGTGAGCTCAATGACCCCGGAGCAACTGGGCCAAGTGCTGCCTGGCTGCAGGTGCTAGGCACCCTGTACCTGATGAGCTGCAGCCTGCCTCAACATTCCATCACCTTTGCCATGACCGGCAGGATCCCAACTTTGCCACAGCAAGCACACCAACGCTACGCTGGCGTCTGTTTTGCTGGGCCTGAGCCAATTGAGACTGACATCACCAAGCTGGGCACTTGGCAGCATGCACTGGAGGCCATCAAGCCTGGTGCCACGATGCATCAACAGGGGCAGCAACCCTTCTGCCTTATCCCGCCCAGAGCCGTCAATCACCTGCTGCAGCTGGGCCTCAGGGCACTGGACAGCAAGCATGGTGGCAGCAGTAGTGGTGGCGACGCTGTTGGGGCAGCAGGGGCAGCAGGCATACTGGAAGGGGGCTTTGCGGGCGAAGGGCAGGAAACCTTCATTGCCATGCTCTTCAATGGTGGCCCACACATTGTCGGCCGCTACGACTCCTTCTGGCGTGCCAGCCTGCTGTATGCTGTGGCCAAGAGGCACCCGGAGGCTGAGGCTGGGCTGGTGAAGCAAGCGCTGGAAAGGTGGGCTGCAACACCTTGTGCTGGGCATGGAGTTGCTAAGATAAATGCATTGCATTCACATGAAAACAGCCGCCAACAAGCAATGCTGGGCAGGGGTTGCATAGGAACAGGTGCACGCTGAAGAAGTTCACTTGCACAGCATCTTAGACTCGGGTTACACACTGGGTGTCAGGAGTCTGAGGAGGCAGTGACCAGTGGCCATAGCATGTATACACCATCACACAAGGTAACATGGTAAAGTGACTCTTACCGTAGGAGAGGCCATGGCCTAACTGTGGGTGTGCCTGCAGGCTGATGGCAGCCGCCAGCTCTGCGCTGGCCAGTGGAGACGAGCTGATGCCTCTGGAAGCCCTGCTGGTGGTGGTGGAGCCGCACCTTAGCCCGGCCTCTCCCACCACAGCCCCAGCACCACTGCCTGAGGAGCTGCCCATCCAGTGAGTGCTGCCAGGCTATCTTGCAGCTCTGGCTGGGTGCAGGCTGCCACCATCACCCTTTTTGATGGTGATGGGGAAGAAGGGAGACGGGGGACGGGCTACCTACTATTGACCTGGCTACTGCTCATGCCACGATAGTTAGTAGCAGTGGTAAGTTTTAGCAGTATGATGGTGCCTGCGATGGTGCTGTCCACACACATCATGTGCAGCGCATGTACACACACACCATGCCTAGGATGCAGCCCCTCCTAGTCTGTTGCCAACACTGCACTGCTCAGCAGCAGCTGCCTAAAGCAGGGGAAGCCTGGTCTGACACACACTTGGGTTGGTGATGGTCGATGATTGGCGCACTAGTCCTGTGCACTCTGCCGTAGTGTCCCAACCTCTTTTGAGAAGCCTCGTTGAGAAGCCTTTGTGACCTCCATGACCTGGGATATAGTGTGCCTGCATAAGCATGAAGGGAAGCTTGGCAAGCACTGTCCTCCTGTGTGACACCCCTTCATTTATTGTTTGCCTCTGTGATGCAGGGCCTGGCTTCAGATGGCAGACTGGTCTTGGCTGCTCGGGTCAAAACTAAGTGTAGGCAAGGTCGACATGGACAGCGATGGCAGCACAGCACCTGATGAGTACTCTTGGGGTGCTGGGCAGTGGACCCAGCTGCTCAGCCTCTGGATCAACTGCCCTCCCTTCAAGATCTTGTTTCTCCAGTGATTGGCCGAGCAGCATCAGCGCATGTTTCCCAAGGACCTGGTGGCCAACGAACCCAGCAGCAGCACCAGCAGCGGGGAGGAGGGCTCACAGGCAGTCCCAGAGCCAGAGCTGGGCACTGCCGTCACTGCCTCTGGTGTCGAGGGACAGGCTGAGGAGGAGGGGCACCAACAGCTCGACCCTCAGGCACTTCACTCCGGCAGTGCAGACCTTACAGGTCCACATGAGGCTGAGCTGGAGCTGGCGCTGGCACTGCTGCGCATGGGCCTGCATAGCAACCTGTTTGAGGGTGGGGCGCCGCTGCAGCCTGACCTGCAGCAGCGCCTGGTGCAGTGGGGCCGGTGGGAGTGGTACGCCCGCTTCGTGGCCGCAGCACGCCAGGCCCAAATGAGCAACATGACCCCTTCAACCAGCTCGGAGGCAGGGCTGCAGCCCCTGACACAGGCAGAGGCAGCTGGGCAGCAGCCGTCCCAAAATGATGACATGCTGCCCAGTTTGCAGGCAGGGCAGGCTGCAGCAGCAGCCACCAGCAGCAGCAGCTGTCACCAGGCAGAACAGCATCGCATTGAGTTAGCGCAGCCAGTTAGTAGCCAGCACAGTGGATCCGTTGGCTCCAGCCACAGTGATGGCACACCCACTGCACAGTAAGCACCACAGCAGTGGGCAAGCTTTGCTGCCAGTGCTAGCGATGCAGACATGCTGGCCTCAGGGGACTTGGCAGTGTTGGTGCACTTTGCATTGCAATGCGAAGTAGACAGCTTGGAGGGCTTGCAAATTCCTGAGAGCGTGGCACACCTCCCTGAAGACCCTGAGCCACCCACATCTTTGCCAGTCAACCCTGACGACAAGCAGGATGCTGAGGCCAACGGTGCCACCATTGAGGCGCAGCGCAGAGCGTCCTCGTGGCTGCTCCAACAGCTGCTCTGTGGCACAGTTTCAAGTTTGCTGGGATTGATCGACTCAACCGACCTTAAGGCGACCTTTTCGGCGGCCGCCTTACACCTCGTCACAAATCAGAGGAAGTTGCTTGGGGCGTACGAGGTGCCCCAGGATCGAGATGGCTTGAAAGGCGCGGGTCGCAACCCTGCCGGCGGCCCTGGACCTCGCTGGGGTGCGCCCGGCTCTCCAGCAGCGTTCAAAGGCGACGTGAGCTTGGTTGTGGGTGTGGAGTTCCTGATGCGTTGTTCATACGCGAAGCTCAAGCGGGATGCGGCTTCGGTTGGGCTTGGCATTGCTACCGACGTCATGTCCGGCCTATCCGCTTCATCCTCACGGAAGGTGGGGCCCTTGGCGAAGGGTTGGAGCGTGGCACCGGGCCAGGCCGCGGCGAAGGCAAGTGCAAAGAAGAAAAGCAAGCAAGCAAGCCGGAAGAAGAAGGGTTGATATGCTGACTGGTGAAGCGGCGCCTGCTGCGCCCAGCATGGAGCCAGCAGCGTGACCAGTCGCAGCAGGGCAGGAAGGTGTCACCCGCACTCACAGGGACGCTGTTGTAGATAACCGCGGACGTGGTAATTGTTGGCCATGCCCATGCCCATCATTACTAATGACCTAGGTTGTCCGCTGATCTGATAGTGCCATAATATGCTCTTGTTTCGGCTGTCGTTCGCGAAAGAGCGATATGGCTAGTGGCCAGATGTTGATGATGTGGCTTACACCGCTTAAGCCGTCAGCCGTTAGGCTGCTAGGCCGCCCTCCCCCTCTAGGGGTTCGGGACTTTCTGTAACGCACTTCAAAGCAAGGTGCACAAACAAAGGTGCACATGGGCTCAACATGAAGTCATGCAAGTTCTCATTATTGTTCCGTAAAGTCATGGCAAACTCCGGTTGCTCCTCCGGTTGGAACTCGTGGCAGTGCACTCAAAGATGAAATGCATGGCGTCATCCACTACCCCCTCTGTGCATCTGGTGCATGTGCGATCAATGAAAGTTACCCCCTCAAACCGAGCCTTCTCCACCCCCAGACCGCTGTTGCCTAACCTGAACCTAGTCAGGCTCGTGCAAACTTCTGTAGAGAGCTGTCTGTGCAGCAGGTGTGGTGCCATGTGATTGATGCCAATGCCGTCCCCATGCTTGAACCATGCAGCATACGAACATCTCTCCCGATGCACCGTCTCAGGCAGTCTAGGGTCTCCCTCAAACCCAACCCAACGCCTCCCCCACCTCTCGAGCCACTTGACTTCCATAGCCTTGGTGCCTAGGACCATGTCCGGGCTCAAGGTAAACTCACCCCCCATCAGCTCTCTGGCGGCTAGCTGGAACTGAGCACTCCAACTAGCCTGACAGCTCCTGCCTAACTCCACATCTGCCTTGATGACCCTCATTAGCAGGTCACTGTGGGATAGTTTGGCAGTGTTCCAGAACTTGCAAGCAGCCCTCAGCCAGTAAAGCTGGAGGGGCAGCTGCCCCAACTCATGCAGCACCATCAGGCCTGACACTGAGCTACGTACCCTGGCAGCAAACCTGAGAAAGCTGAGCATGCGTGTTTGCACTGGGTTGGAGAGTTGCACACCATGCCCAAGGAGTTGCACACCATGTCCATGGCCGCCTTCCACTGCGCATTTAGCGCTGCATTGCAGTCCTTCTCTACCCACCTGCCGGGCTCTGGCAGCCTTGCCCTTGCCCTTGCCTTTGCCTCAGCCCTTGGTGGGCTGGGTGGACTCACCTGCCTTCGCAGCCTTGGTGCTCTTGCTGCGCTTGGCTGGTAGGTTGGTGGTGGGCCCAGGCTCTGAGTATGCTGCCTGTGTGGCTTCCTGGCTGCATGGGGGCTGGATAGACATCAGAGTCGCCGGCATGCTCCGGCTGCTCATTAGGCAGATGCATCTAATTGGGCACCGCCAGTGGCTTGCAGACCAGCACACTGGTGTGACTTCACCATGCCTTGCTGCAGCTTGTGCGTTCATTCGACCCACCTGCAACTCCCACCTCTGCTCCATGGACTGTGGCTAGACCTTTATCTTTCACTGCGAGGCTAGCGTCTAGGGTAGGTGGTGGGAGCAGGCCATCTCCTCCCTTCATACGCACCGGCTCCCACGCCGTCTTCCAATTCATCTTCTGCAGGTCTAGCCACAATGCTGCAGCACACCCTTGCCGTGCCTTCGCTGTGGAACGCTGTGGAGCCCTAGCCTAGGTCCCAGTGTTTGCCAGCATGGGACCACCCCAGTAGCTGCAACACAATGGCTTCCCAAAAGACTTGCATGCTTAACTTCACCCTTCCTGGTGTGCAAGCCAAGTAGGAGTAGGGTGGTTGGGGAGTCCACCTGTTAGTGTTAGCTGAATGCTGTAATTGTGAGCTGTTGTTTTTTCAGGTAAGTTCGTCGTAGTGAGCTCAATGACCCCGGAGCAACTGGGCCAAGTGCTGCCTGGCTGCAGGTGCTAGGCACCCTGTACCTGATGAGCTGCAGCCTGCCTCAACATTCCATCACCTTTGCCATGACCGGCAGGATCCCAATTTTGCCACAGCAAGCACACCAACGCTACGCTGGCGTCTGTTTTGCTGGGCCTGAGCCAATTGAGACTGACATCACCAAGCTGGGCACTTGGCAGCATGCACTGGAGGCCATCAAGCCTGGTGCCACGATGCATCAACAGGGGCAGCAACCCTTCTGCCTTATCCCGCCCAGAGCCGTCAATCACCTGCTGCAGCTGGGCCTCAGGGCACTGGACAGCAAGCATGGTGGCAGCAGTAGTGGTGGCGACGCTGTTGGGGCAGCAGGGGCAGCAGGCATACTGGAAGGGGGCTTTGCGGGCGAAGGGCAGGAAACCTTCATTGCCATGCTCTTCAATGGTGGCCCACACATTGTCGGCCGCTACGACTCCTTCTGGCGTGCCAGCCTGCTGTATGCTGTGGCCAAGAGGCACCCGGAGGCTGAGGCTGGGCTGGTGAAGCAAGCGCTGGAAAGGTGGGCTGCAACACCTTGTGCTGGGCATGGAGTTGCTAAGATAAATGCATTGCATTCACATGAAAACAGCCGCCAACAAGCAATGCTGGGCAGGGGTTGCATAGGAACAGGTGCACGCTGAAGAAGTTCACTTGCACAGCATCTTAGACTCGGGTTACACACTGGGTGTCAGGAGTCTGAGGAGGCAGTGACCAGTGGCCATAGCATGTATACACCATCACACAAGGTAACATGGTAAAGTGACTCTTACCGTAGGAGAGGCCATGGCCTAACTGTGGGTGTGCCTGCAGGCTGATGGCAGCCGCCAGCTCTGCGCTGGCCAGTGGAGACGAGCTGATGCCTCTGGAAGCCCTGCTGGTGGTGGTGGAGCCGCACCTTAGCCCGGCCTCTCCCACCACAGCCCCAGCACCACTGCCTGAGGAGCTGCCCATCCAGTGAGTGCTGCCAGGCTATCTTGCAGCTCTGGCTGGGTGCAGGCTGCCACCATCACCCTTTTTGATGGTGATGGGGAAGAAGGGAGACGGGGGACGGGCTACCTACTATTGACCTGGCTACTGCTCATGCCACGATAGTTAGTAGCAGTGGTAAGTTTTAGCAGTATGATGGTGCCTGCGATGGTGCTGTCCACACACATCATGTGCAGCGCATGTACACACACACCATGCCTAGGATGCAGCCCCTCCTAGTCTGTTGCCAACACTGCACTGCTCAGCAGCAGCTGCCTAAAGCAGGGGAAGCCTGGTCTGACACACACTTGGGTTGGTGATGGTCGATGATTGGCGCACTAGTCCTGTGCACTCTGCCGTAGTGTCCCAACCTCTTTTGAGAAGCCTCGTTGAGAAGCCTTTGTGACCTCCATGACCTGGGATATAGTGTGCCTGCATAAGCATGAAGGGAAGCTTGGCAAGCACTGTCCTCCTGTGTGACACCCCTTCATTTATTGTTTGCCTCTGTGATGGAGGGCCTGGCTTCAGATGGCAGACTGGTCTTGGCTGCTCGGGTCAAAACTAAGTGTAGGCAAGGTCGACATGGACAGCGATGGCAGCACAGCACCTGATGAGTACTCTTGGGGTGCTGGGCAGTGGACCCAGCTGCTCAGCCTCTGGATCAACTGCCCTCCCTTCAAGATCTTGTTTCTCCAGTGCTTGGCCGAGCAGCATCAGCGCATGTTTCCCAAGGACCTGGTGGCCAACGAACCCAGCAGCAGCACCAGCAGCGGGGAGGAGGGCTCACAGGCAGTCCCAGAGCCAGAGCTGGGCACTGCCGTCACTGCCTCTGGTGTCGAGGGACAGGCTGAGGAGGAGGGGCACCAACAGCTCGACCCTCAGGCACTTCACTCCGGCAGTGCAGACCTTACAGGTCCACATGAGGCTGAGCTGGAGCTGGCGCTGGCACTGCTGCGCATGGGCCTGCATAGCAACCTGTTTGAGGGTGGGGCGCCGCTGCAGCCTGACCTGCAGCAGCGCCTGGTGCAGTGGGGCCGGTGGGAGTGGTACGCCCGCTTCGTGGCCGCAGCACGCCAGGCCCAAATGAGCAACATGACCCCTTCAACCAGCTCGGAGGCAGGGCTGCAGCCCCTGGCACAGGCAGAGGCAGCTGGGCAGCAGCCGTCCCAAAATGATGACATGCTGCCCAGTTTGCAGGCAGGGCAGGCTGCAGCAGCAGCCACCAGCAGCAGCAGCAGTCACCAGGCAGAACAGCATCGCATTGAGTTAGCGCAGCCAGTTAGTAGCCAGCACAGTGGATCCGTTGGCTCCAGCCACAGTGATGGCACACCCACTGCACAGGAAGCACCACAGCAGTGGGCAAGCTTTGCTGCCAGTGCTAGCGATGCAGACATGCTGGCCTCAGGGGACTTGGCAGTGTTGGTGCACTTTGCATTGCAATGCGAAGTAGACAGCTTGGAGGGCTTGCAAATTCCTGAGAGCGTGGCACACCTCCCTGAAGACCCTGAGCCACCCACATCTTTGCCAGTCAACCCTGACGACAAGCAGGATGCTGAGGCCAACGGTGCCACCATTGAGGCGCAGCGCAGAGCGTCCTCGTGGCTGCTCCAACAGCTGCTCTGTGGCACAGTTTCAAGTTTGCTGGGATTGATCGACTCAACCGACCTTAAGGCGACCTTTTCGGCGGCCGCCTTACACCTCGTCACAAATCAGAGGAAGTTGCTTGGGGCGTACGAGGTGCCCCAGGATCGAGATGGCTTGAAAGGCGCGGGTCGCAACCCTGCCGGCGGCCCTGGACCTCGCTGGGGTGCGCCCGGCTCTCCAGCAGCGTTCAAAGGCGACGTGAGCTTGGTTGTGGGTGTGGAGTTCCTGATGCGTTGTTCATACGCGAAGCTCAAGCGGGATGCGGCTTCGGTTGGGCTTGGCATTGCTACCGACGTCATGTCCGGCCTATCCGCTTCATCCTCACGGAAGGTGGGGCCCTTGGCGAAGGGTTGGAGCGTGGCACCGGGCCAGGCCGCGGCGAAGGCAAGTGCAAAGAAGAAAAGCAAGCAAGCAAGCCGGAAGAAGAAGGGTTGATATGCTGACTGGTGAAGCGGCGCCTGCTGCGCCCAGCATGGAGCCAGCAGCGTGACCAGTCGCAGCAGGGCAGGAAGGTGTCACCCGCACTCACAGGGACGCTGTTGTAGATAACCGCGGACGTGGTAATTGTTGGCCATGCCCATGCCCATCATTACTAATGACCTAGGTTGTCCGCTGATCTGATAGTGCCATAATATGCTCTTGTTTCGGCTGTCGTTCGCGAAAGAGCGATATGGCTAGTGGCCAGATGTTGATGATGTGGCTTACACCGCTTAAGCCGTCAGCCGTTAGGCTGCTAGGCCGCCCTCCCCCTCTAGGGGTTCGGGACTTTCTGTAACGCACTTCAAAGCAAGGTGCACAAACAAAGGTGCACATGGGCTCAACATGAAGTCATGCAAGTTCTCATTATTGTTCCGTAAAGTCATGGCAAACTCCGGTTGCTCCTCCGGTTGGAACTCGTGGCAGTGCACTCAAAGATGAAATGCATGGCGTCATCCACTACCCCCTCTGTGCATCTGGTGCATGTGCGATCAATGAAAGTTACCCCCTCAAATCGAGCCTTCTCCACCCCCAGACCGCTGTTGCCTAACCTGAACCTAGTCAGGCTCGTGCAAACTTCTGTAGAGAGCTGTCTGTGCAGCAGGTGTGGTGCCATGTGATTGATGCCAATGCCGTCCCCATGCTTGAACCATGCAGCATACGAACATCTCTCCCGATGCACCGTCTCAGGCAGTCTAGGGTCTCCCTCAAACCCAACCCAACGCCTCCCCCACCTCTCGAGCCACTTGACTTCCATAGCCTTGGTGCCTAGGACCATGTCCGGGCTCAAGGTAAACTCACCCCCCATCAGCTCTCTGGCGGCTAGCTGGAACTGAGCACTCCAACTAGCCTGACAGCTCCTGCCTAACTCCACATCTGCCTTGATGACCCTCATTAGCAGGTCACTGTGGGATAGTTTGGCAGTGTTCCAGAACTTGCAAGCAGCCCTCAGCCAGTAAAGCTGGAGGGGCAGCTGCCCCAACTCATGCAGCACCATCAGGCCTGACACTGAGCTACGTACCCTGGCAGCAAACCTGAGAAAGCTGAGCATGCGTGTTTGCACTGGGTTGGAGAGTTGCACACCATGCCCAAGGAGTTGCACACCATGTCCATGGCCGCCTTCCACTGCGCATTTAGCGCTGCATTGCAGTCCTTCTCTACCCACCTGCCGGGCTCTGGCAGCCTTGCCCTTGCCCTTGCCTTTGCCTCAGCCCTTGGTGGGCTGGGTGGACTCACCTGCCTTCGCAGCCTTGGTGCTCTTGCTGCGCTTGGCTGGTAGGTTGGTGGTGGGCCCAGGCTCTGAGTATGCTGCCTGTGTGGCTTCCTGGCTGCATGGGGGCTGGATAGACATCAGAGTCGCCGGCATGCTCCGGCTGCTCATTAGGCAGATGCATCTAATTGGGCACCGCCAGTGGCTTGCAGACCAGCACACTGGTGTGACTTCACCATGCCTTGCTGCAGCTTGTGCGTTCATTCGACCCACCTGCAACTCCCACCTCTGCTCCATGGACTGTGGCTAGACCTTTATCTTTCACTGCGAGGCTAGCGTCTAGGGTAGGTGGTGGGAGCAGGCCATCTCCTCCCTTCATACGCACCGGCTCCCACGCCGTCTTCCAATTCATCTTCTGCAGGTCTAGCCACAATGCTGCAGCACACCCTTGCCGTGCCTTCGCTGTGGAACGCTGTGGAGCCCTAGCCTAGGTCCCAGTGTTTGCCAGCATGGGACCACCCCAGTAGCTGCAACACAATGGCTTCCCAAAAGACTTGCATGCTTAACTTCACCCTTCCTGGTGTGCAAGCCAAGTAGGAGTAGGGTGGTTGGGGAGTCCACCTGTTAGTGTTAGCTGAATGCTGTAATTGTGAGCTGTTGTTTTTTCAGGTAAGTTCGTCGTAGTGAGCTCAATGACCCCGGAGCAACTGGGCCAAGTGCTGCCTGGCTGCAGGTGCTAGGCACCCTGTACCTGATGAGCTGCAGCCTGCCTCAACATTCCATCACCTTTGCCATGACCGGCAGGATCCCAACTTTGCCACAGCAAGCACACCAACGCTACGCTGGCGTCTGTTTTGCTGGGCCTGAGCCAATTGAGACTGACATCACCAAGCTGGGCACTTGGCAGCATGCACTGGAGGCCATGAAGCCTGGTGCCACGATGCATCAACAGGGGCAGCAACCCTTCTGCCTTATCCCGCCCAGAGCCGTCAATCACCTGCTGCAGCTGGGCCTCAGGGCACTGGACAGCAAGCATGGTGGCAGCAGTAGTGGTGGTGACGCTGTTGGGGCAGCAGGGGCAGCAGGCATACTGGAAGGGGGCTTTGCGGGCGAAGGGCAGGAAACCTTCATTGCCATGCTCTTCAATGGTGGCCCACACATTGTCGGCCGCTACGACTCCTTCTGGCGTGCCAGCCTGCTGTATGCTGTGGCCAAGAGGCACCCGGAGGCTGAGGCTGGGCTGGTGAAGCAAGCGCTGGAAAGGTGGGCTGCAACACCTTGTGCTGGGCATGGAGTTGCTAAGATAAATGCATTGCATTCACATGAAAACAGCCGCCAACAAGCAATGCTGGGCAGGGGTTGCATAGGAACAGGTGCACGCTGAAGAAGTTCACTTGCACAGCATCTTAGACTCGGGTTACACACTGGGTGTCAGGAGTCTGAGGAGGCAGTGACCAGTGGCCATAGCATGTATACACCATCACACAAGGTAACATGGTAAAGTGACTCTTACCGTAGGAGAGGCCATGGCCTAACTGTGGGTGTGCCTGCAGGCTGATGGCAGCCGCCAGCTCTGCGCTGGCCAGTGGAGACGAGCTGATGCCTCTGGAAGCCCTGCTGGTGGTGGTGGAGCCGCACCTTAGCCCGGCCTCTCCCACCACAGCCCCAGCACCACTGCCTGAGGAGCTGCCCATCCAGTGAGTGCTGCCAGGCTATCTTGCAGCTGTGGCTGGGTGCAGGCTGCCACCATCACCCTTTTTGATGGTGATGGGGAAGAAGGGAGACGGGGGACGGGCTACCTACTATTGACCTGGCTACTGCTCATGCCACGATAGTTAGTAGCAGTGGTAAGTTTTAGCAGTATGATGGTGCCTGCGATGGTGCTGTCCACACACATCATGTGCAGCGCATGTACACACACACCATGCCTAGGATGCAGCCCCTCCTAGTCTGTTGCCAACACTGCACTGCTCAGCAGCAGCTGCCTAAAGCAGGGGAAGCCTGGTCTGACACACACTTGGGTTGGTGATGGTCGATGATTGGCGCACTAGTCATGTGCACTCTGCCGTAGTGTCCCAACCTCTTTTGAGAAGCCTCGTTGAGAAGCCTTTGTGACCTCCATGACCTGGGATATAGTGTGCCTGCATAAGCATGAAGGGAAGCTTGGCAAGCACTGTCCTCCTGTGTGACACCCCTTCATTTCTTGTTTGCCTCTGTGATGCAGGGCCTGGCTTCAGATGGCAGACTGGTCTTGGCTGCTCGGGTCAAAACTAAGTGTAGGCAAGGTCGACATGGACAGCGATGGCAGCACAGCACCTGATGAGTACTCTTGGGGTGCTGGGCAGTGGACCCAGCTGCTCAGCCTCTGGATCAACTGCCCTCCCTTCAAGATCTTGTTTCTCCAGTGCTTGGCCGAGCAGCATCAGCGCATGTTTCCCAAGGACCTGGTGGCCAACGAACCCAGCAGCAGCACCAGCAGCGGGGAGGAGGGCTCACAGGCAGTCCCAGAGCCAGAGCTGGGCACTGCCGTCACTGCCTCTGGTGTCGAGGGACAGGCTGAGGAGGAGGGGCACCAACAGCTCGACCCTCAAGCACTTCACTCCGGCAGTGCAGACCTTACAGGTCCACATGAGGCTGAGCTGGAGCTGGCGCTGGCACTGCTGCGCATGGGCCTGCATAGCAACCTGTTTGAGGGTGGGGCGCCGCTGCAGCCTGACCTGCAGCAGCGCCTGGTGCAGTGGGGCCGGTGGGAGTGGTACGCCCGCTTCGTGGCCGCAGCACGCCAGGCCCAAATGAGCAACATGACCCCTTCAACCAGCTCGGAGGCAGGGCTGCAGCCCCTGGCACAGGCAGAGGCAGCTGGGCAGCAGCCGTCCCAAAATGATGACATGCTGCCCAGTTTGCAGGCAGGGCAGGCTGCAGCAGCAGCCACCAGCAGCAGCAGCAGTCACCAGGCAGAACAGCATCGCATTGAGTTAGCGCAGCCAGTTAGTAGCCAGCACAGTGGATCCGTTGGCTCCAGCCACAGTGATGGCACACCCACTGCACAGGAAGCACCACAGCAGTGGGCAAGCTTTGCTGCCAGTGCTAGCGATGCAGACATGCTGGCCTCAGGGGACTTGGCAGTGTTGGTGCACTTTGCATTGCAATGCGAAGTAGACAGCTTGGAGGGCTTGCAAATTCCTGAGAGCGTGGCACACCTCCCTGAAGACCCTGAGCCACCCACATCTTTGCCAGTCAACCCTGACGACAAGCAGGATGCTGAGGCCAACGGTGCCACCATTGAGGCGCAGCGCAGAGCGTCCTCGTGGCTGCTCCAACAGCTGCTCTGTGGCACAGTTTCAAGTTTGCTGGGATTGATCGACTCAACCGACCTTAAGGCGACCTTTTCGGCGGCCGCCTTACACCTCGTCACAAATCAGAGGAAGTTGCTTGGGGCGTACGAGGTGCCCCAGGATCGAGATGGCTTGAAAGGCGCGGGTCGCAACCCTGCCGGCGGCCCTGGACCTCGCTGGGGTGCGCCCGGCTCTCCAGCAGCGTTCAAAGGCGACGTGAGCTTGGTTGTGGGTGTGGAGTTCCTGATGCGTTGTTCATACGCGAAGCTCAAGCGGGATGCGGCTTCGGTTGGGCTTGGCATTGCTACCGACGTCATGTCCGGCCTATCCGCTTCATCCTCACGGAAGGTGGGGCCCTTGGCGAAGGGTTGGAGCGTGGCACCGGGCCAGGCCGCGGCGAAGGCAAGTGCAAAGAAGAAAAGCAAGCAAGCAAGCCGGAAGAAGAAGGGTTGATATGCTGACTGGTGAAGCGGCGCCTGCTGCGCCCAGCATGGAGCCAGCAGCGTGACCAGTCGCAGCAGGGCAGGAAGGTGTCACCCGCACTCACAGGGACGCTGTTGTAGATAACCGCGGACGTGGTAATTGTTGGCCATGCCCATGCCCATCATTACTAATGACCTAGGTTGTCCGCTGATCTGATAGTGCCATAATATGCTCTTGTTTCGGCTGTCGTTCGCGAAAGAGCGATATGGCTAGTGGCCAGATGTTGATGATGTGGCTTACACCGCTTAAGCCGTCAGCCGTTAGGCTGCTAGGCCGCCCTCCCCCTCTAGGGGTTCGGGACTTTCTGTAACGCACTTCAAAGCAAGGTGCACAAACAAAGGTGCACATGGGCTCAACATGAAGTCATGCAAGTTCTCATTATTGTTCCGTAAAGTCATGGCAAACTCCGGTTGCTCCTCCGGTTGGAACTCGTGGCAGTGCACTCAAAGATGAAATGCATGGCGTCATCCACTACCCCCTCTGTGCATCTGGTGCATGTGCGATCAATGAAAGTTACCCCCTCAAACCGAGCCTTCTCCACCCCCAGACCGCTGTTGCCTAACCTGAACCTAGTCAGGCTCGTGCAAACTTCTGTAGAGAGCTGTCTGTGCAGCAGGTGTGGTGCCATGTGATTGATGCCAATGCCGTCCCCATGCTTGAACCATGCAGCATACGAACATCTCTCCCGATGCACCGTCTCAGGCAGTCTAGGGTCTCCCTCAAACCCAACCCAACGCCTCCCCCACCTCTCGAGCCACTTGACTTCCATAGCCTTGGTGCCTAGGACCATGTCCGGGCTCAAGGTAAACTCACCCCCCATCAGCTCTCTGGCGGCTAGCTGGAACTGAGCACTCCAACTAGCCTGACAGCTCCTGCCTAACTCCACATCTGCCTTGATGACCCTCATTAGCAGGTCACTGTGGGATAGTTTGGCAGTGTTCCAGAACTTGCAAGCAGCCCTCAGCCAGTAAAGCTGGAGGGGCAGCTGCCCCAACTCATGCAGCACCATCAGGCCTGACACTGAGCTACGTACCCTGGCAGCAAACCTGAGAAAGCTGAGCATGCGTGTTTGCACTGGGTTGGAGAGTTGCACACCATGCCCAAGGAGTTGCACACCATGTCCATGGCCGCCTTCCACTGCGCATTTAGCGCTGCATTGCAGTCCTTCTCTACCCACCTGCCGGGCTCTGGCAGCCTTGCCCTTGCCCTTGCCTTTGCCTCAGCCCTTGGTGGGCTGGGTGGACTCACCTGCCTTCGCAGCCTTGGTGCTCTTGCTGCGCTTGGCTGGTAGGTTGGTGGTGGGCCCAGGCTCTGAGTATGCTGCCTGTGTGGCTTCCTGGCTGCATGGGGGCTGGATAGACATCAGAGTCGCCGGCATGCTCCGGCTGCTCATTAGGCAGATGCATCTAATTGGGCACCGCCAGTGGCTTGCAGACCAGCACACTGGTGTGACTTCACCATGCCTTGCTGCAGCTTGTGCGTTCATTCAACCCACCTGCAACTCCCACCTCTGCTCCATGGACTGTGGCTAGACCTTTATCTTTCACTGCGAGGCTAGCGTCTAGGGTAGGTGGTGGGAGCAGGCCATCTCCTCCCTTCATACGCACCGGCTCCCACGCCGTCTTCCAATTCATCTTCTGCAGGTCTAGCCACAATGCTGCAGCACACCCTTGCCGTGCCTTCGCTGTGGAACGCTGTGGAGCCCTAGCCTAGGTCCCAGTGTTTGCCAGCATGGGACCACCCCAGTAGCTGCAACACAATGGCTTCCCAAAAGACTTGCATGCTTAACTTCACCCTTCCTGGTGTGCAAGCCAAGTAGGAGTAGGGTGGTTGGGGAGTCCACCTGTTAGTGTTAGCTGAATGCTGTAATTGTGAGCTGTTGTTTTTTCAGGTAAGTTCGTCGTAGTGAGCTCAATGACCCCGGAGCAACTGGGCCAAGTGCTGCCTGGCTGCAGGTGCTAGGCACCCTGTACCTGATGAGCTGCAGCCTGCCTCAACATTCCATCACCTTTGCCATGACCGGCAGGATCCCAACTTTGCCACAGCAAGCACACCAACGCTACGCTGGCGTCTGTTTTGCTGGGCCTGAGCCAATTGAGACTGACATCACCAAGCTGGGCACTTGGCAGCATGCACTAGAGGCCATGAAGCCTGGTGCCACGATGCATCAACAGGGGCAGCAACCCTTCTGCCTTATCCCGCCCAGAGCCGTCAATCACCTGCTGCAGCTGGGCCTCAGGGCACTGGACAGCAAGCATGGTGGCAGCAGTAGTGGTGGTGACGCTGTTGGGGCAGCAGGGGCAGCAGGCATACTGGAAGGGGGCTTTGCGGGCGAAGGGCAGGAAACCTTCATTGCCATGCTCTTCAATGGTGGCCCACACATTGTCGGCCGCTACGACTCCTTCTGGCGTGCCAGCCTGCTGTATGCTGTGGCCAAGAGGCACCCGGAGGCTGAGGCTGGGCTGGTGAAGCAAGCGCTGGAAAGGTGGGCTGCAACACCTTGTGCTGGGCATGGAGTTGCTAAGATAAATGCATTGCATTCACATGAAAACAGCCGCCAACAAGCAATGCTGGGCAGGGGTTGCATAGGAACAGGTGCACGCTGAAGAAGTTCACTTGCACAGCATCTTAGACTCGGGTTACACACTGGGTGTCAGGAGTCTGAGGAGGCAGTGACCAGTGGCCATAGCATGTATACACCATCACACAAGGTAACATGGTAAAGTGACTCTTACCGTAGGAGAGGCCATGGCCTAACTGTGGGTGTGCCTGCAGGCTGATGGCAGCCGCCAGCTCTGCGCTGGCCAGTGGAGACGAGCTGATGCCTCTGGAAGCCCTGCTGGTGGTGGTGGAGCCGCACCTTAGCCCGGCCTCTCCCACCACAGCCCCAGCACCACTGCCTGAGGAGCTGCCCATCCAGTGAGTGCTGCCAGGCTATCTTGCAGCTCTGGCTGGGTGCAGGCTGCCACCATCACCCTTTTTGATGGTGATGGGGAAGAAGGGAGACGGGGGACGGGCTACCTACTATTGACCTGGCTACTGCTCATGCCACGATAGTTAGTAGCAGTGGTAAGTTTTAGCAGTATGATGGTGCCTGCGATGGTGCTGTCCACACACATCATGTGCAGCGCATGTACACACACACCATGCCTAGGATGCAGCCCCTCCTAGTCTGTTGCCAACACTGCACTGCTCAGCAGCAGCTGCCTAAAGCAGGGGAAGCCTGGTCTGACACACACTTGGGTTGGTGATGGTCGATGATTGGCGCACTAGTCCTGTGCACTCTGCCGTAGTGTCCCAACCTCTTTTGAGAAGCCTCGTTGAGAAGCCTTTGTGACCTCCATGACCTGGGATATAGTGTGCCTGCATAAGCATGAAGGGAAGCTTGGCAAGCACTGTCCTCCTGTGTGACACCCCTTCATTTATTGTTTGCCTCTGTGATGCAGGGCCTGGCTTCAGATGGCAGACTGGTCTTGGCTGCTCGGGTCAAAACTAAGTGTAGGCAAGGTCGACATGGACAGCGATGGCAGCACAGCACCTGATGAGTACTCTTGGGGTGCTGGGCAGTGGACCCAGCTGCTCAGCCTCTGGATCAACTGCCCTCCCTTCAAGATCTTGTTTCTCCAGTGCTTGGCCGAGCAGCATCAGCGCATGTTTCCCAAGGACCTGGTGGCCAACGAACCCAGCAGCAGCACCAGCAGCGGGGAGGAGGGCTCACAGGCAGTCCCAGAGCCAGAGCTGGGCACTGCCGTCACTGCCTCTGGTGTCGAGGGACAGGCTGAGGAGGAGGGGCACCAACAGCTCGACCCTCAGGCACTTCACTCCGGCAGTGCAGACCTTACAGGTCCACATGAGGCTGAGCTGGAGCTGGCGCTGGCACTGCTGCGCATGGGCCTGCATAGCAACCTGTTTGAGGGTGGGGCGCCGCTGCAGCCTGACCTGCAGCAGCGCCTGGTGCAGTGGGGCCGGTGGGAGTGGTACGCCCGCTTCGTGGCCGCAGCACGCCAGGCCCAAATGAGCAACATGACCCCTTCAACCAGCTCGGAGGCAGGGCTACAGCCCCTGGCACAGACAGAGGCAGCTGGGCAGCAGCCGTCCCAAAATGATGACATGCTGCCCAGTTTGCAGGCAGGGCAGGCTGCAGCAGCAGCCACCAGCAGCAGCAGCAGTCACCAGGCAGAACAGCATCGCATTGAGTTAGCGCAGCCAGTTAGTAGCCAGCACAGTGGATCCGTTGGCTCCAGCCACAGTGATGGCACACCCACTGCACAGGAAGCACCACAGCAGTGGGCAAGCTTTGCTGCCAGTGCTAGCGATGCAGACATGCTGGCCTCAGGGGACTTGGCAGTGTTGGTGCACTTTGCATTGCAATGCGAAGTAGACAGCTTGGAGGGCTTGCAAATTCCTGAGAGCGTGGCACACCTCCCTGAAGACCCTGAGCCACCCACATCTTTGCCAGTCAACCCTGACGACAAGCAGGATGCTGAGGCCAACGGTGCCACCATTGAGGCGCAGCGCAGAGCGTCCTCGTGGCTGCTCCAACAGCTGCTCTGTGGCACAGTTTCAAGTTTGCTGGGATTGATCGACTCAACCGACCTTAAGGCGACCTTTTCGGCGGCCGCCTTACACCTCGTCACAAATCAGAGGAAGTTGCTTGGGGCGTACGAGGTGCCCCAGGATCGAGATGGCTTGAAAGGCGCGGGTCGCAACCCTGCCGGCGGCCCTGGACCTCGCTGGGGTGCGCCCGGCTCTCCAGCAGCGTTCAAAGGCGACGTGAGCTTGGTTGTGGGTGTGGAGTTCCTGATGCGTTGTTCATACGCGAAGCTCAAGCGGGATGCGGCTTCGGTTGGGCTTGGCATTGCTACCGACGTCATGTCCGGCCTATCCGCTTCATCCTCACGGAAGGTGGGGCCCTTGGCGAAGGGTTGGAGCGTGGCACCGGGCCAGGCCGCGGCGAAGGCAAGTGCAAAGAAGAAAAGCAAGCAAGCAAGCCGGAAGAAGAAGGGTTGATATGCTGACTGGTGAAGCGGCGCCTGCTGCGCCCAGCATGGAGCCAGCAGCGTGACCAGTCGCAGCAGGGCAGGAAGGTGTCACCCGCACTCACAGGGACGCTGTTGTAGATAACCGCGGACGTGGTAATTGTTGGCCATGCCCATGCCCATCATTACTAATGACCTAGGTTGTCCGCTGATCTGATAGTGCCATAATATGCTCTTGTTTCGGCTGTCGTTCGCGAAAGAGCGATATGGCTAGTGGCCAGATGTTGATGATGTGGCTTACACCGCTTAAGCCGTCAGCCGTTAGGCTGCTAGGCCGCCCTCCCCCTCTAGGGGTTCGGGACTTTCTGTAACGCACTTCAAAGCAAGGTGCACAAACAAAGGTGCACATGGGCTCAACATGAAGTCATGCAAGTTCTCATTATTGTTCCGTAAAGTCATGGCAAACTCCGATTGCTCCTCCGGTTGGAACTCGTGGCAGTGCACTCAAAGATGAAATGCATGGCGTCATCCACTACCCCCTCTGTGCATCTGGTGCATGTGCGATCAATGAAAGTTACCCCCTCAAACCGAGCCTTCTCCACCCCCAGACCGCTGTTGCCTAACCCTGAACCTAGTCAGGCTCGTGCGAACTTCTGTAGAGAGCTGTCTGTGCAGCAGGTGTGGTGCCATGTGATTGATGCCAATGCCGTCCCCATGCTTGAACCATGCAGCATACGAACATCTCTCCCGATGCACCGTCTCAGGCAGTCTAGGGTCTCCCTCAAACCCAACCCAACGCCTCCCCCACCTCTCGAGCCACTTGACTTCCATAGCCTTGGTGCCTAGGACCATGTCCGGGCTCAAGGTAAACTCACCCCCCATCAGCTCTCTGGCGGCTAGCTGGAACTGAGCACTCCAACTAGCCTGACAGCTCCTGCCTAACTCCACATCTGCCTTGATGACCCTCATTAGCAGGTCACTGTGGGATAGTTTGGCAGTGTTCCAGAACTTGCAAGCAGCCCTCAGCCAGTAAAGCTGGAGGGGCAGCTGCCCCAACTCATGCAGCACCATCAAACCTGACACTGAGCTACGTACCCTGGCAGCAAACCTGAGAAAGCTGAGCACTGGGTTGCACTGGGTTGGAGAGTTGCACACCATGCCCAAGGAAAGCAGTGCCCCATACCTGGCTGCCATACAGCCCCAAGGGGAGCACAAACGCTCTAATGAGGTGACACAGGGCATAATGATCATGCAGGACCCCATACTCTCTGGCACGCTTGCAGGCCTGGCGCATGGCGAGGAACATGCCAGCCCTCATATGAGTGGCAGCAAAAGCAGGGGTGGCGCTGGGGTTGAAGTGCATGCCTAAGTACTTGAACTCTCTCACCACAGGCAGGATCTCATGCTTGTACCCAATTCTAGGTGCTGCAGTTTGTGAGTTGCCATTGAAGACCATCACCTTTGACTTGGCCAGATGGCCAGATGGCCAGTGGCCAGATGTAGCTACGCTGGGATGACATGTGTCCTGCGGCTGTTTCATGTAACACCAGGGCAGGGCCGGAAAACACCAGCAGCAGGAGGAGAAGTAGCAGTCAGGTGTCCCCAACATGGGGTTGGTAATCTCCATGCAAATACTCCCTCAACACTGCACAGTGTTCGAGGCCCCGGCCCTCCCACCCACTCCCCACCCCTCCACCCCCCTCGCAGCCCCAGCCCCGCCCCCCCACCCTTCCCTACCCCTCCCACCTCCTCCCAGCCCCTGCATAAGCCTCCCGCCCCCTCCCAGCCCCAGCCCCGCCCTCCCACCCCCACCCAGCCCCTTCCAGCCCCATCCCCGCCCTTCCACCCCCTCATCAGCATCAGTCCCTGTCCTAGCACAACGCAACCAGATGGGTCGTGGCCCCTGACCTGCTCCCCCCTCCTGCTGCACCCCCTTGGCAGCAGCAGGCAGCTGGTGCCGTGTGCTGGTGCTGGTGGTGGCGCTACTAGCAGGCCCCCTCGCGTCATCCGCGTTCAAAAGTCACAACCTGCAGCACCTAGCTGACCTGGTGGACAGCTGCACTGTGCCCTGGGCTGGAGGGCGACCGCGGTGTGGGAGGTGTACCTGGACCCCAAGTGGGTCCGGCAGCGGCTGAGGCTGTACGGAGCCCAGCACCGGGCGCTGGAGCAGTTCTTCAAGAAGGTGAGGGTGGGTGGGTGGAAGGGAGGGTAAGGGACTGAGAGGTAAGGAGAGATGTCCATGGAAGGGAGGGTCCATGGGAGGGAGGGTCCATGGGAGGGAGGGTCCATGGAAGGGAGGGTCCATGGGAGGGAGGGTCCATGTCCATGGGAGGGAGGGAATGAGCGGTGGTGGGTTTGGCATGAAATGAAAGAGTAGTTGACTGTGCCATGCCTAACCTTGTGCCACCGTGTCATGGAGCGCCATGGGCACGCCAAGTAGCTGGTGGTCTTCTTTGGCGCAGCTGGCATTGGCACTGGGTGGGATGCTGCAAGGTGGTGTGCAGGCCCAGGGGCGCAGGCCAGCGGCGGGGCAGGGTGGTGCTAGTGGATAAGCACCGCACCACCCGGGTCAGCTCAGCAGTGAATGGCAAGCAGCCATGTGAGGAGGAGCTGAACAAACTCAGTGCCACCAGGCGTGCAGGCTGGAAGCCACCAGCAGGGCAAGTGGACCTGCGCCTGCTGCGCCTAGCCTGGAGCCAGCAGCGTGGCCAGCCAGTGCAGGGCCTGATGTGGTGCCCAGTTGTGGCCCCCCGCAAGCCCCCACAGGCCCCACGCAGCAGCCAGGCAGCCACACCGGCAGCAGCCTCAGAGCCAGGGTCCAGCACTCCCCCTCCAGCCAAGCGCAGCAAGCGCACCGAGGCTGAGCAGGCAGCTGAGCCCAGCCAGCCCACCAAGGGCACAGGCAAGGGCAAGGGCAAGGCTGCCAAAGCCAAGCCAACACCACAGCCGCTCAACATGCAGCGCTTTGGGGAGCTTTGGGGAGCTTTGGGGAGCTCTGCCCGCCAAGGACAAGGAGTACCCTGGCCTGGGCGATAAGCGGCTGCAAGACAAGCCTCCCAAGGCCCAGGAGCAGCAGCAGCAGCAGCCTGCTGTGGCACAGTAATGTGTGCTCCCCTTTGTTGAGCTATTATCAGCTTACATTAGCGCATGTTTTGTCATGCCAACTCTACACAATAGCCCTCAGGGGTCAGGCAGTGATGTAGGTGGTAGGCACTCATGCACCATGTCCATGTGCACTGGGTATACTCCACTCACCCCAATAACATCACTTGAGTAGGGCGACTATTGCCCACTAGTGGTCCCTAGTATTCCCGCTAGTGGCCACTAGTGGTCCCTGGTGGTCCGGCTGAAATGGAGGCCCTAGTGAGGGACGAGGGGGCTGTGCAGGCTGGCTCGTAGGCAGTGGCAGGGGTGTCGTGGTGTGTTGTGTGGCAGGGCAGCGCAGTGAGGTGGGGTACCGTAGAAGGTGAGGTAGAGGACGGAGAGGGATGGCTTGACTTGACGAGGGAGTACTTTCATCACCCTGGACGCCGTTCAGGTCCACAGCCAGGAACCTGAGGTGCTGACCGCAGGGGTAGACCCAGGCTTCATCGTGATATTGCCCATCCACCTCTGCGTGTTGCAGCAGGCCAGGGTTCAATCACGCAAATCAAGAACATCATTTCAAAGATACTTTGGCCTTGGTTGTTTAGGTTTGAAGGACAACCTTGGATGTGTGGTCGGTGCAGCGGCAGCGGAAGCGAATGTGATAGGTGAATGTTGACGCATAAAGGCAGGAAAGGTGGTTACAACACAGACAGCAGAGACGGGTGATGGGCCAGCCAGGGGCTGTGCCGTGACGAGGGAGGGGGGCCAAGGGAAGGGGGAAGGGAACGTCTGGGGGCCAGGCCTGGGGCAGCAGCGACAGCAGCAGCAGCGGCAGCGGCAGCGGCAACAGCAACCCAGCTGGCTAAGCATGCCAGCCGTGTCTAGCAGGGACAGACGGCATCGCTTGGTCCCCGCATGCGCCCGCTCCCTCAGAGCACCACCGCACCACCCAGCTTGCAATCATAAACATGCCGGTTAGTCACCCTTAGGAGCCACATTATCCCTGCCTGGGAGCCTTGGCAGCTTGAGGATCACGCTTGGGCTTGGGCTCTGGGGTGGGCTTTCGGGGTGTGTGGGCAGAGGGTGGAGCTGGGAGTGGTAGAGGGGGGTCCACCGATCGCGACGCAACAGTGTCTTGATCCACACATGGCATCACATAGGCCGTGATAGCATGGCAGGTCCACATGATAGCCACCTAGGTAAATATGCCCAGCGATGCCACTCGCTGAGCCAGCGGAAATATTTCTCACAGACAGAGCGTCATGGCCTTCCATGCGTGCGTATATCTTAATGTAGGTCTGGCTACATGGCAGGTCACCGTCTGTGCATCAGTGCGGCACCTGTGACCTGTGAAGGCCTTGGTGCATCGTACAGCACACAATGCAGGTCTACAGATAGATGGCAAACACCGAGACCGCGAGCGCGGTGAGGCAGCACGATGATGAGGCTGCTAGCGAAGAGCTGTGGTATCAACTTCATCTCAACAACATCGAGCTGTTCGCGCGGAATGGGGGCAAATTTGTCTCCTTGCAAGACCTGGCCCAGGCAGGGCTGATGGAGCTGCTGAGTGAGGCGCGACATCACGGGAACAAAATGCTTTCATCACAGATTGAGGCCGCAGTGTCAGCGGGGCTCCCCACGCAAATCAGGTGAGCTTTGCGAAAAAGTCCAACGGAATGCCAAGTACCAAACCGCTGACAGCTCAGCAGGGGCCCGGTAACGCACCAGTAGAGAGCAGGGCATGGGGTGTAACTCTGCCTTTCTCTTCACTGGCTTCATCACTTTTAGTCTTTACGTGTCATTATTCTTACCTGCTTGTGATGGGATGCACCTCTCCTTGCTTACCAGCAACTGCTATGCCCATAGCTAATTGCTACCGTAGCAAGCCATTTGCAGCAACTCACGGCTTCAGCTTCCCATCAATGTACTGCAAGTGGGCCAGAGACGCGAGCATGACTGGGTGCCCAGCTACCTCAGTCAGCACAGTGGTACCCCTTGGCTGTTGCCTGCCAGTCGGGTCTTGACATGGGGCCGCTAGAGTCTCCAGTTGCTAGCTTGCAAGCACAGCCTTCGCCATCACTCCAGCAGCCTCGTGGTCCACAGCCTGCTAGCGTCACAGCATCAGCAGCATGCTTCTGGCCATGGCAGTAGGTCAGCTCCAACACTCTTCCCAGCATGCTGCATCAGCACCCTACACCAGCAGACCCAATCTCGCATGCGCCGTGATGGACAGGTAGATGATTCATCACAGGGCTGTGTCAAGGTGTCTTGATGGTTGAGGTTGAAGCTGCACACGCAGAACCTATGCCAGTCAGCCACATGCAGTGCAGCGCAGAATAAACATAATGCAAACCTCCCAGTTCCCAAGCCAGCTTGGCTGGGCCATGCCACCCCTTCCTCTGCCACAGCTGCACACCCGCAATGAAGGCACAGTGGTCACAGGTGGCTGTCAGCCTCAGCTTGAGGGACGCTCTGTCTGTCCCTGTCCCTGGCCCTGAGCCTGGACCTGGCCCCCTGTGTCTCAGGGTTATCATGGCTGCCATGTGCAGCAGGTCTGCAAGGCTGCCAGGTTTAGGGGGCTAGGATCAGGGGGTTAGGGTTAGATCTATCCCTAACCCCCAGTGATCTAGATGTGCTCATGATCTGGGAGCAGCAAAGGGCAGCATGGTAGGGAGGGGCCTTGCATCACGGATGCATGGCAAGAACACCCTAAGGGAGCAGTTTGGCCGGGGGGCAGGGCAGCCTAGGAGACTGGCGAGCAGAGGCGGTAGGCAAAGCAGGGCCACTGTCAGCATCAGCTGGGCAGCAAAGCAACAAGGCAGCAAGCAAGGCACCTGGCGAGGCAGCAGGGAAGGCAGCAGGCAAGGCAGCATGCAAGGCAGCAAGCGAGGCAACACAACGGTTACATGGCATGCCTGCAGGGGTCTGGCGTGGAAGGCCTTTCTGGACCTACGTGTTCGCCAGAACAAGGGCTACTACGGCACCTTGGTGCAGCGCGCCTTAGGCGAGCTCAGACACCAACACAGCCTTGATGCCAGCGATATAAAGCAGCACATGGCAGCCTCAGCAGTCGCAGCAGCTACGAACGGCAGCGCGCTCCGGAGCAGCCTGGACATCGCGATGCCGGCTGCGCAATGGGCGCCAGGTGTGAGCGGCGAAAACAATGTTGCGGAGGTAGAGGAAGACGCCATCTGGTTGGCATCCGGTCGCGAGTGGTTACAGCAGATTGAAAAAGATCTGAAGCGCACGTTTGCCGGGCACGCGGTTATGTCGGAGGGCGGCCGGCTCGCCCTCCGCCGCATCCTTGCGGCGTACGCCCTGCACAACCCAGGCGTAGGATACTGCCAAGGAACGAACTACATCGCAGCAGGTGCGTCCGCAGTCAAAGGCTCATCATGCCGCGGCCAGGGCCGGAGGCTCGGAAAGATTTGAGCAAACCTAGGCGGTCATGCTGGCACCTTCCAGGCAGCTCCCTGGTATGTGTAGTATGAGACACTTGCTTGGCAGTTTGCAGGTTTGGCGGTTGTGCGGTGTCACGGCTGCTTCACGGCTGTTGTGGCGCAGTGCTGATGATGTTCCTGAGTGAGGAGGACACCTTCTACTGCCTTGCTGCCGTGGTGGAGGAGGTCATGACGGGCTACTACGCCCTGGACATGCAAGCGGCTCAGGTTAGTGAAGCAAGGGCAGATATTGTTAGGGTAGTCAGGCCCGCCTGGGTGATGCCAGGTTAAACACAATCTCCATCGCAGCCCCCTCCCTTGCCCTGCCCCTTGCTGCCAACATGCCCCCCACCACACCCCCTCCCCCTTCCAGCCCACCATACCCCGGCCCATGTCTCCTCGCACTGCTCAATTCCCCACCCCCTTCCCCCACTCACCCCCTTGTTCCACCCCCTCACACCCCTGCCCCATCACCCAACCCCTCGCCCCCCTTCTCCCCCCTCCCATTCCTCTACACACCCTTGTCCCCTCCCGAGAACCCACACACCCCTGCCCTGTCACCCCTTTGCCAGGTGGACCAGGCCGTGTTCAAGCAGCTGGTCTCCACAGAGCTGCCTGCAGTGGCCCAGCACCTCGAGGCTCGCGGCGCTGACATCAGCTGTGTGTTTGCGCAGTGGTTCCTCTGCGCCTTCATCAACTTCCTGCCCCTGCCAGCCGTGCTCAGGGTGTGGGACCTCCTCTTCTGGCGCCGCAGTGTCACTGTGCTCTTTCAGGTGGGTCACCTCTGCCTGCCTGCCTGCCTGCCTGCCTGCCTGCCTGCCTGCCTGCCTGCCTGCCTGCCTGCCTGCCTGCCTGCCTGCCTGCCTGCCTGCCTGCCTGCCTGCCTGCCTGCCTGCCTGCCTGCCTGCCTGCCTGCCTGCCTGCCTGCCTGCCTGCCTGCCTGCCTGCCTGCCTGCCTGCCTGCCTGCCTGTCCCTCCCCTCTCTCCCCTTTCCCTCCATGCTCTCCACACTGCTGTGTGCCTGCCTTCCTGCCTGTCTCTCCCCCCACCCCTACCCCCTAGGCGCCGTCCCAGCATCCTTACCTGCCTACCTGCTTGCCCACCTGCCAGGTGTCGTTGGCGTTAGTGGACATATATGCCCCGGCCCTGCTGATGACCCAGGACGTGTTGGACGCTTTCCAGGTGCGGCCCCCTGCCTTCCAGCCCACCCTCATTGGGCTGGGCGGGGCGGGGCGGGGCGGGGCGGGGCGGGGCGGGGCGGGGCGGGGCGGGGCGGGGCGGGGCGGGGCGGGGCGGGGCGGGGCGGGGCGGGGCGGGGCGGGGCGGGGCGGGGCGGGGCGGGGCGGGGCGGGGCGGGGCGGGGCTGCCCAAGGAGCAACACCATGCTCTGCACTGAGGCCAGCAGTGCCCTGGCCTGTGTGCCCCTGCTGCTGCTGCTGCTGCTGCTGCCCCCCCCCCCTTGTGCCTGCAGGTTGTACAGCAGATGGCGCCCCTGACCCATGATGCCACCCACCTCCTCCACGTGGCCACCACGCGCTTTGCCCACATCAACGGAGCGCTGCTAGAGCACCTGAGGGAGGGATGCAGCAAGCAGGTGCCTGGGCACTGCATAGGGTAGGCAAAGGCGGGGGGGTGCAGGAGGGGGGGGGTGGCCGGGGGGTGGGTGGGGTGTGGGGGGCTGGGGGATAGGTTGGGTAGGCGTCAATTGGAAGGCTGCGCAGGGGTAGGGCTTGGTGGGTGGGCAGGGGGAACATGGGGTAGGCCAAGGTGGGATGATATGGAGGCGGGGTGTGGCCGGGGGAAAAGAAGGGGTTTCAGGGACTAAATGGGTGTCGTATGGAAGGCTGTGTAGGGGCGCAGCACGGTGGGTGGTCAGGGGGAGATGGCAGCAGGGCTGTTGGACCCTTCCCCCTCCCCTCCCTCCTCCCACCCCCTCATCCACCCCCTCTTTCTCCCACCACCCTCCCCCTCTCCGCCCGTGCAGGTGCAGGCTGAGCAGGCCGAGGCAGCCGCCATCGCCGCTCGCTTTGAAGAGCGCCAAGCCGCCCGGGCCGCTGCTGCCCAGGCCTCCCACCCCACCCCCTCTGTCAACCACCCAGCAGCCACCCACCCAGCTGCCACCCACCCTGCAGCTGCCCCTACCACCACGCCCATAGATACTGGCGCCAGCAGCAGCAGCGCCGCCAAGACAGCAGTCTCAGTGAATAGTGCAGGAGATGCTGTTCCCAGTACTGGAGGGGGGGACGCCCCCGACACAGCAGCCGCCTCAGGTACCTGGTTCGAACCCTACCCCGGCCCAGGCCCAGCGACCCAGCCTGGACCCTCTCTGCACCCTTCCACAGGCTCTGCTGGCAGTGGCCGGCATGAGGCCCCGCAGGCAGCACCCCTGGGTGTGGCTCCCCCTGCTGCTGCTGGAGTGCAGGGGGTGGGCAGTGGCATCATCAGCAGCAGCACCAGCAGCGGCGGAAACAAAATCCTGGCCCGCCTGCTTCAAAACAAGATCTTCAACAGCCTGGACAAGGCCCGGGGTCAGGGGACGGGGGGTGCTGCTGCTGCTGCCGGGCCTCTTCTCCCTGCAGCCACAGGGGGCGGGGGTGCCCAGGGGCAGGGGCAGGGGTCAGGGCCGCTGGTTCTCCTTGACCCGGGGCAGCTAGGGGGTGCAGCTGCTGACGTGGGGAGGGAGGTGCACAGCCCTGCTAAGGCACCCCGAGCTGAGCCTGGGGGGGAGGGAGAGGTGGACTGGACCCAGGCGGGGGGAGGGGCGGGGCCAGGGGGGGTCACTGGAGCATCATCAGGGGCTGAGGGGGCCAAGGGGCTGACTGCCAAGATGCAACGGCTGGGTGGGGCTATGGCTGCAGGGTGCGGGGGCTGGCCAGGGGCCAACGTCCAGGGGGAACTCCTGGTGGGAGGCAGGCAGGGGAGGAGGGGGAGGGGGAGGAGGAGGAGGGGGGGGGAGGTGAGGGATACCAGCCGCCAGAGCTGAAGCTATTTCCAGAGGTGCGCAGCTGGTGCAATACGCATGACCTTGGTATTACAATTGTGGGAATGGAGCAGCCTGACAGCCTTTGTCGGATGGTGACCAGGAGCATGACAGGTGTGAATGCTGTGACCTCTGTGTGACCCCTGTGTGTGACCCCGGCGTGACCCCTGTGTAACCTCGGTGTGACCCTTGTGTGACCTTGGTGTGACCCCTGTGACCCTGCGTGACCCCTGTTCGAGCTGTTAGCCATCATGGAGGCATTGAGGCAGCCTCCCTGGCTGCCAGCATGCTACTGTCTGCCAGCTTGCGGTCAAGGAGTTGCTGACGGGCTGAGCTGCCCTGGCCCCTGCTGCCTGCCCCCTGCCCCCTGCCCCGCAGCACCCTGACCTCATCAGCCTGGGCCCGGACCCCTCAGGGGGGCAGGCTGAGTACCTGCCGGACATTGACGACCTGCTGCTGGGCGCCCCCTCCGCCCCCCGCCCTACTGCTGACCAGGCACAGCAGCCCAGCCCCCCTGGCCCAGGACCCCGCCAAGGGCCGCAGCCAGGGCCAGCCAACCTCCTCACCAACAGTCGACTCAAGGTACACTGAACTCCCTTGCTGCCCCCTGCTGCCCCCCTGCTGCCCCCTGCTGCCCCCCTGCTGCCCCAGCCACCCCTCTGCTGCCCCCTGCTGCCCCAGCCACCCCTCTGCTGCCCCCTGCTGCCCCCCTGCTGCCCCAGCCACCCCTCTGCTGCCCCCCTGCTGCCCCAGCCACCCCTCTGCTGCCCCCTGCTGCCCCCCTGCTGCCCCAGCCACCCCTCTGCTGCCCCCCTGCTGCCCCAGCCACCCCTCTGCTGCCCCCTGCTGCCCCCCTGCTGCCCCAGCCACCCCTCTGCTGCCCCCCTGCTGCCCCAGCCACCCCTCTGCTGCCCCCTGCTGCCCCAGCCACCCCTCTGCTGCCCCCTGCTGCCCCCCTGCTGCCCCAGCCACCCCTCTGCTGCCCCCTGCTGCCCCAGCCACCCCTCTGCTGCCCCCTGCTGCCCCCTGCTGCCCCAGCCACCCCTCTGCTGCCCCCTGCTGCCCCAGCCACCCCTCTGCTGCCCCCTGCTGCCCCAGCCACCCCTCTGCTGCCCCCCTGCTGCCCCAGCCACCCCTCTGCTGCCCCCTGCTGCCCCAGCCACCCCTCTGCTGCCCTCTGCTGCCCCCCTGCTGCCCCAGCCACCCCTCTGCTGCCCCCTGCTGCCCCAGCCACCCCTCTGCTGCCCCCTGCTGCCCCCCTGCTGCCCCAGCCACCCCTCTGCTGCCCCCTGCTGCCCCAGCCACCCCTCTGCTGCCCTCTGCTGCCCCCCTGCTGCCCCAGCCACCCCTCTGCTGCCCCCTGCTGCCCCCCTGCTGCCCCAGCCACCCCTCTGCTGCCCCCCTGCTGCCCCAGCCACCCCTCTGCTGCCCCCCTGCTGCCCCAGCCACCCCTCTGCTGCCCCCCTGCTGCCCCAGCCACCCCTCTGCTGCCCCCTGCTGCCCCAGCCACCCCTCTGCTGCCCCCTGCTGCCCCAGCCACCCCTCTGCTGCCCTCTGCTGCCCCCTGCTGCCCCAGCCACCCCTCTGCTGCCCCCCTGCTGCCCCCCTGCTGCCCCAGCCACCCCTCTGCTGCCCCCTGCTGCCCCAGCCACCCCTCTGCTGCCCCCTGCTGCCCCCTGCTGCCCCAGCCACCCCTCTGCTGCCCCCTGCTGCCCCAGCCACCCCTCTGCTGCCCCCCTGCTGCCCCAGCCACCCCTCTGCTGCCCCCCTGCTGCCCCAGCCACCCCTCTGCTGCCCCCCTGCTGCCCCAGCCACCCCTCTGCTGCCCCCCTGCTGCCCCAGCCACCCCTCTGCTGCCCCCTGCTGCCCCAGCCACCCCTCTGCTGCCCCCTGCTGCCCCCCTGCTGCCCCAGCCACCCCTCTGCTGCCCCCCTGCTGCCCCAGCCACCCCTCTGCTGCCCCCCTGCTGCCCCAGCCACCCCTCTGCTGCCCCCTGCTGCCCCAGCCACCCCTCTGCTGCCCCCTGCTGCCCCAGCCACCCCTCTGCTGCCCCCCTGCTGCCCCAGCCACCCCTCTGCTGCCCCCTGCTGCCCCCCTGCTGCCCCAGCCACCCCTCTGCTGCCCCCTGCTGCCCCCCTGCTGCCCCAGCCACCCCTCTGCTGCCCCCTGCTGCCCCAGCCACCCCTCTGCTGCCCCCCTGCTGCCCCCCTGCCACCCCTCTGCTGCCCCCCTGCTGCCCCCCTGCCGCCCCCTGCTTTCCCCCTGCTTTCCCCCTGCTCCAAATCACTGCTGCTCTGACTGCCCTTTCTCTAGCTGCTTGCCCGAGCCCTCCCCCCCGCCCCCCTCACTTGCCCCCATGCTGCCCGCAGCACATCGACAAGATGCTCTGGCAAGAGTGCCCCGCATGGGCCACCTCAGCCCCCTCCACATCAGAGCCCCCCCCGGGCCCCTCAAGCCCTACCCCAGCCATGGACACCACCACCATTACCACCCCCCTGGCCCCACCGCCCTCCTCCCCTCCCTGCCCCGCTGATCCCTTCCTTCCCCCCTTGGTGCCTCAGGAACTCCCCTTGGTGGCGGATCTGGCACCACAACCTCCCCTTCTCCCCCAACCGCCCCCCTCAGACCCTTTCCCCCAGGTGCCCTTCCCCCTTCACACCCAGCCAGGAGGTGCACTTGGTGGCAACATGGACATGCAAGCGCATGGGCATGCAATGGGCCTGGCTGCATGCAGAAGCAGCCCACCCCCCCTCCCTGCAGCAAGCCACTGCCCCAGCAGCAGCCACGGCAGCAGCGAACACAGTGATGATGCTGAAGGTTCAGCCAGCAGCAGCATGGATGCGTCCCCCTCCATGTCCCCAGAAGCTACCCCCCAACACCACACGCACACATCATCCTCTAGGGTTGTTCACGGTCACACTTTCGGCTCCCACATCACACCCGTCCATGTGCCAGACACCTTCCCTCCCTTGCACTCTGCTTCTGACATACCAGGTGTTGGTGAGGAGGGGAGGGGGAAAGAGGCAAGGGAGGAGGGGGGCCAGCTGATGGGCACGCCAGCCGCAGGCCAGAAGGGGAAGCTGGGTGGTACCTGGGCGGCAGCTGAGGGGAAGCTGGGGGGAACCCCACTCCTGAGTTGGGCCCCTGGCCCCGGCCCTGGCAGCAATGCGGCTGTGCTGGGCTCCGCCCTGCCCCTGACTAACCAGGGCTCCTCAGGGGCCGCCTTCGCAGAGGTTGCAGCCACAGCCGCAGCTGGGGCACAGGGGGCCAGGGTCAGGGGGAGGGTGGGGGCGGATGGGGCAGTGGGGGCAGGGGGCAGGGGCGTCGGGGAGGGGGCCGAGGAGGGTTGTGGAGCTCACCAGCAGGGGCTGGGCCCATGGGGTGCTTTGCGGGGAAAGAGTGACCCCAGGGTGAGGGAGAGGGGCGGAGAGGAGGAAGAGGGAGGGGTGGAGAGCGTGAGCCAAAAGCTGGCCGACAGGATGGGGTGGGAAGATGATGAGGAAGGGCAGGAGGACAGGCAGGGTGGGGAGGAGGAGGGGGAAGGTGGAGGGGGAGGGGAGGCGGGCTGTGGGTGTCACGAGCAACAGGACTGCGGCGCTTATCTAAGGGCTGCAGCCAAAAGCAGCTGGGGCCAGGCAGGTGCGGGGCCAGGCTCACCTGGGGGGGAGGACGGGGCTGGGTTGGGGCTGTTGGTGGCAGACGAGGTCGCCTCAGGTCTTCATCACATGGAAACGTTCCAGGCTGTGGCTTGCCAGCCGGCAGCAGCTCCAGCATTGTCAGTCTCAGTGGATGTGTGTGGGAAGGAGGGGTGTGGACGGGAGGAGGGAGGGGTGGAAGGGGTGGAGGCGGAGGGGGGCCAGGGAGAGGAGGCTTTCCTGCATGTGTCAGGGCCGAGCCCCCACACCGCAGTTCCTCCCGCCTCTGCCTCTGCTTCTGCCCCGGCCTCCTCGCTGCTGCCTTACTCATCTGGTCGGATACAGCCAGCAGGATCAGGAGCTCACCATGTCAGCCCAGCCATGCAGCATGCCATGCAGATAGCCAACCGCTCGTACTGCCATCAGCAGGAGCAGCGCCGCAGCATTGGGCAGCAGCAACAGCAGCAGCAGCGCAGCAGTGGGAGACATCACCACCACCATCACCAGCAGCAGCATCAGCAGCAGCAGGCAGGTATGGGTCAGACGGACTACCCCTCTGCAACGGATCTTCCCAAGGCTATGGCCCAGGGCAGCAGCAGCAGCAGGCCCACCAGCCCAGCCCCCCTCCCCTTCACTCAACTCTCTGCACCTCCCCCTCCCCCTCACCTTGCTGCCACTCCTGCTGGCCCTCCCCCTGCCGTGCCTCCCTCTCCACTCGTCATCAACCCTCTCCCTAACGGTAGCCCAGTCATGGTCAACACCCCCCTGGCGGCTACGCCTAGTCAGCGCAGCATGGGCATCTCCATGCTGGTGGAGGAGGGGGGGCCAACCCCCAGCGGTGACCTTGAGACCTGGGTCAACGTCAGCAAGGTGGCGCCGCTAGCCTACATCCCCACTGTGGGCCCCAGCCCGCACCCTCACTACCACCGTCGCCTGCAGGTGGGGTTGGACTGGTTACCTTCTGGGAGGCAAATTCTGTATGTGCACAGAGTTGAACCCCCGACCTCTGGCACCTCATTTATGTCTGACCTGCACTATGCTAATTGCTCAGCGATCCTAGATCAGTGATTGTTTAATCCAGCTCACAACTATGCTCGAACGCTGCATTGTTGTTCTAAACTCAAGCACAGCTATGCTTAAACTCCGCATGGGACTCCCCTAACACTGTGTGACAGGTGTTACTTTTGCCCCGCAGGAGACGGGGTCTGATGCGGGGGGTTGCCTGGGGACGGGGTTCAGCCCCCCCGGCCACCTCAGCACCTCCAGCAACAGCAGCGGGGGGGTGCTGGTGGGGCTGCCAGGGCCGCCTTCCGCCCACTTCCACCTGCCAGCCTCCCCTGTCCCCGGCACATCCCTGCCCCTCCCTGCCCAGGGCCCGGACCTGACCCTACCTCCCCACACCACCACTGCTGCTGCCGCTACCAGCTTCCCCAGCTCAACAGAAGGAAGCATGGCCATGGCAGGGGCACCACCCCCTGGGCGTCACACTGGTGGCCATGCAGCCGCCATGCGGTCACACTCCCCTCCCCACTCTGTGCCCAGCAGCAGAGGCAGCGATGGTCGCACTCGGGAAGGTGGGGGCGAGGGTGGTAGTGGTGGTGGTGGTGGTGGTAGTGGTGGTAGTGAGACTCACCACCTTAGCACCCTGCAGGCCCACCCCCTGATGCTCCCACCCCTCTGCCGGGAGGGGGCTCTGCTCAGCGGCAGCAGCAGCAGCAGCACAGCGGCCGGGACCCCTCTCCATCTGGCTTCGAGTTTGGCAGCTGTGGGGGGTGCTCTGGCTGGGTTGGTTGGGTTTGGGTCGGGGCCTTTGGGGAGGAGGGCAGGAGGGGAGGGGGAGGGAAGCGCGGGGGTAGGCAGTGCTGGGCAGGGGGCCCAGCAGCAGCAGCAGCAGCAGCCGGGGGGGGCGCAGGGGGTTGGTGAGCAACACGTGCAGGAGGTGCTGATGAGGGTGGAGGCCCGCCACCTGCTGGCCAAAGCGCAGGTGAGAGTCCCAACACCCTGGTCGCCTGGGACTCTCACCTGCCCTGCTGCCGCAGTGGCCGCCACCAACGACCTCCTGACCCTCACCCTCACCCTCACCCTCATCCTGACCCTCACCCTCACCCTCTCGACTACCTGACCTGCCTTTGTCGCTCAGTGCTCAGTGCTGAAGGGCTTACTTAGGCAATAGCGGGGTGACATGTGTTTCCTGCAATGTCTGCATCTCATGCCTCCCCCTTCACACCCCACCCTGACCCTGACCTGACCCTGATGCTGACACCACAACTACCCCTTTCTCTCCCTTGCCGCAGGAGCTCCACAAGCAGAGTCGCCTAGTGCTGCAGCACACCCCTGCCCCTGCCCCCTCCTGGGCTAAGCAGCAGCAAGCAGGCGTGCCTGGCCCTGACCTGGGCCTCTCTCCCCTTGACCCAGGCAGGCGCACCGCACCCGACCCCTCCTCCCTCATCATCACCTCCAGCACCCTGGCCTCCCAATCCTCAACCTCCCAGGCTCTGATGGCCCTGCATGCCGCCCTAACTGCCCTAACCAACTCTGCAGCTTCCTCCCAGGTCATGCCCGGCCAAGGTGTTCCAGCAAGGCAGGCTGAACTGGAGACTGGGGCAGGGGTTGAGGGCCAGGCGTCATTCCAAGGCAGCATCAAGGAGACGCAGCTGCCGCAGCCGCCGCAGGCCAGCACATCCCAGCAGCAGCAGCAGGATGTGAGGGGTTCAAGCCTTACGCCTCGCCTCAGCACCCAGGAGCAGGATGCCGGGTCAGCTGGCCATGAGGCTGCATGGCCAGGCGCTGGGTTTGGAAGTGTGATGCTGGAGGCCAGCATGCATGCCTCAAGTGCAGAAACTGCAGGGTCGAGGTCAGGGTCAGGGTCAGGGTCAGGGTCAGGGGGGGTGCCAGGTCAACGTCTAGGGCTAGGTCGGGCGCCGGGTCACGAGCGGGACCTTGGTCAGGGGCTGAAGCAGGGACCGAGGGATGGGGTAGTCGATGATCTCAACATCATTGAGGTCACGGGTTCTATTCCTGGCACAGCCACTGGTGGACACACCTCCCCTCCAGCTGCTGTGCAGCCGGCCCCTGCAGCCCAGCAGCTTGAGGCACAGCTGCGGACTGCTCTGGGCAGCTGTCAGGCGGCGGCAGGGCAGCTACAGGAGGCGGGGGAGTGGCAGCAGCAGGAGGCTAGCCTGCTGGCAGCCTACCAAGTGAGTGAACAGCAGGGGCGGGGACTGGGGGCTGGGGGCTGGGGGCTGGGGGCTGGGGGCTGGGGGCTGGGAGCTGGGGGCAAGGGGCAGAGGGCTGGGGCGGGGGCAGAGGGCAGGGGGCAGAGGGGCAGGGGGACAGGGGGGCAGAGGGCAGGGGCAGGGGGCAGGGGCGGGGTGGTAGAGGCGGGTGGCACTAGTGATGTGGGGGGCCGTCATAAGTTGGGCAGCAGGGCTCTTTCCCCTGTTCCCCCTCCCTTTCCCCTTGCCCCTGCAGCACCCAGCCCTTCAGCCGCCTGCCTCTGGCCCTGCTTTGCTGCCCAGGAGCTGGCAGGGGAACTGTGTGACAGAGTGACCAGCATGGCGCAGCAGCTGGCCCAGCGGGAAGCTGAGATCCTCACCCTCATGGACCAGGTCAGGCCAGGGGGGCCGTGTCGGTGGGGGGTCAGTAGGGGTGAGGCCAGCTGGGGGTGTGGTGGCTGAGGCGCATCCAGGGGGTATAGAATGGCGCCCAAGGCGTCAGGGCATAGGAGGGTTCATTCCTGACCATCTGTTCTTCGATCAAGGGAGACGAGGGAGAAAGAAAGGAGTGTGGATGGAGGTGTAGGTGGGGTGGGGGGCTCATGAGGTGCCTGAAAGAGCGGCAAAGAGACTTGACTGATTGCCCAAGGGACAAGGGAGAAGGAAAGGAGCCATGGTAGCAACAGGGTGAGAGGCAGCGCGTCGGGGGCACCGGGGTGTCGGCCTGGAGGGAAGTCTAGCAGCACTAGGAAAGGAGCCAGATGTAGTGTGAGTGGAGGTGTAGGTGGGTGGATGGTGAGTCTTATGATATTCCTCAGTGGGCTGCCTGACTGGGGCCAGGAGGTGTTACGGGGAGTTAGGGTCAGGGTGGAGGTGTGGGTGGGTGCTCAGTCTCATGGGTCAATGAGAGCCTGCCTGACTATGTGCCTTGCTGTGAAGTAAATGGAGGAGGTGGGGCACACACCTTAAACGTGAAAGAAAGGTCACCTGTCGTGCCCGCAGGTGCACAAGCAGGCCGTGCAGCTGAGCAGCAAGGTGAGCAGTAGCAGAGGAGAGGGCAGGCGGCTGGGAGGCAGGGGTGGGGGCCAGGCAGGGTGTGGGGAGGCCTGGCTGGATGGTTTGCTTAGCCACAGCTGAAGGGTGCCACAGAGGGGACAAGCTGTGTAGACCCACCAGCTGGCTGGCTGCTGCAACTTGCGTTTGCTGGGTGCCCCACAATAGGGTGTGGGGAGGCCTGGTGGGATGCGTTTCTTCGCGACGCGACCTGAAGAATGCTATGCTGCTGCTGGCAAGGGTCTGGGGCTGCGGCTGCCAGTCCGGCCATTTGTCACATGCACCACCTCCTCCACCCCATGACCAGGCACACCTGCCTCCCCCTCCCCCTGCCTCCCCCTCCCCCTTTCTCTTCCCCTCACCAGCCCCTCCTTCCTCCCTCTGCCGCTATACCCCAATACACCGCCTCTTCTTCTGCCCTCTGTCCCTCCTTCCCCTCCACCCTGACCCTACCTGCAGGACGGCGAGCTTGCCTCCCTCACCGACCAAAACTCCAGGCTGACTCACACCCTGGACGTCCAGCGCAAGCACGCAGCAGCCGTGGCCTCAGAGCGCGCCGCCGCCCTTGCCGCCGCCGCCACCGCCTCCTCCTCCTCCTCCCTCCTCCCCACCAGCCTCACCGAGGTCAAAACCCGGCTGCAGCAAACCCTGCGCTTCACGCCAGGCTCACGCACCTCCAGCCCCAGCAAACCCCGGGCCCCCGCTGCCGCCGGCCCGCCCATTGTGCTGGCGCCGCCAGTCTCTAATGCTGCCCCAGCCCCCAGCAACAGCACGGCAGGGGGGGCTTCTGGCGCCGTAGCCTTTGCGTCCACGCCAAGGCTTGGTGGATGGGTCCCAGCGGGCATGGTTGGGGCGGGAGGTGGGGGGTTCGACACCCCGCTGGCTACGGGTTCTGGCTTAAACCAACATGCGAGGGGGGCTGGGCAGGCCAGGCAGGATGGAGGGGGACCCCCCACCCCTCCCACAGCTGCAGGCAGTGGAGTGCAGTCGGGGGGGACAGCGCTGAGGCCGGGGGCGGAGCGACAGGGCATGGGAGGGGGGGGGCATGATGTGGGGCAGCTTGGGAGGGGGGGGCTCACCCAGCCCCAGCGGCAGCAATCTCAGCAACAGCAGCAGCAGCAGCAGCAGCAGCAGCCACAGTGGCAGCAATCTCAGCAACAGCAGCAGCAGCAGCAGCAGCAACCACAGTGGCATCATCAGCAGCAGCAGCAGGGTGTGCAAGGCCAGCTGGTTGGTCATCACCACATCCCTGTCCCTGCACGCAGCCGAGCTTTGGGCAGCGGGGGGCCAGCTGGGGAGGGGCCAGGGTCAGGGGCAGAGGGGGGTGGGGCATCGTCCTGGGGCATGGTTGGCTTCCTGGAGGGCTTAGAGGCATCACCAGGGCAGGGCGGGGGGGCAGTAGGGGCCCAGGCAGGGGGGGCGGCAGGGGGCCAATGGGGGGGCGCAGCAGGGGGGGCGTGGGGGGGCAGGGCAGGGGTCCAGGGGGGGCAGGGGGGGGGGGGCCGCAGGGGTTCAGGGAGGGGTGGTCAGGTGGTCCTCGGTACCCCGTGAGGGTCGCAGCCAGGTCAGCAGCCAGGGTTGGCCCAAGACAGAGCTGGTCGCCGAGGGGCCAGGGGGCTGGGAGCGTGGTTTGGGGCCGGGCCAGGGCCAGGCCCAGGCCCAGGTGCAGCAGCAGGAGGGGAGCATCATGGCCCGGTTGAAAGGCTGGATGAAGCGCCGAGATGAGGAACCTCCTCCACCCCCGCAGCCCCACCATCATCACCAGCAGCAAGATGTGACTAGCTGAGTTGAAGCATGGGCCACCTGTCAGTCCACCTGAGCAAACCATCTAGAAGCGGCAGCTCAAGCCGGGCATGATTGCCGTGGCATGCTAGCCGTCACCTGTCACATGGGTCGTCATGGATGTCAGCTTGATTGAAGGGGTTAGATGACTCGCATGGTTGCTCCGGTGGTGGGAGGGTGCAGGGAGATATTGCAGGAAGAGGAAGATATTCTGTGAGAAACCTGGGAGAAAACTTCAGCAAGCACCTCATGGCTAGGTGCGCAAACAAAGGTGCACAGTCGTGCACAAGGAAAGTAGGTAGGGCCTGGTGATTGATGTGGGTGCTCTCAAGCTGAGTCTACTCTTGGAAGAGCTTGTGGCAAGATTATAGGTCGAGTGCCTAGCGTTTAACTACCTCGCTCAAGTTATGATCTCAATCTTTTAGGCGCTATTCCAACGGGGCGAGACGAGGCGAGGCGATGTGGCTGCATGTGGCGTTTTTTATTATGCGATTCCAATGCGGCGAGGCAAGGCAAGGTGAAACGTTCAACTCTGACCAACCTCTTTGCTCATTTCATTGCTTGCGACCATTGCAAGGAATTCCTCATCCAATGGCAGCCCGCCCACCAGGAGCAGCAGCAGCAGTGGTAACAGCCAAGTGCGTCGAGCTGTCTTTATTGGCGGCCTCTTCCAGGGCTACGCGTATTATCAACGGATGAGAGCATCCCGCCGGTACGTCGGGATATCGCACCCCCACGGCAGCTATCCAACCCATACCACCTCGTAGGCCCCACCCCACAACACCCCGTAGGTACACAAGGACGTCAGTGTACTAGAAGCGGCCCCGCAATTACACAACTTGTTCTCGCCTTGTGCGGAACTGCTTGAATGACCGCTATCCATCGGAGTTCCACATCCCCATGTTTGTCCAACGGCGTGAACACCGCCGACGATAACATGGAACTTACCACTGCCCACTGCTGATGCGTAGGAACATCTTCATATTTGTAGTGGCAGCTGTGGAAAACAATCCCCTCTTGGTGCATGAATGTTGGAGGAGGGACCACTTGACCATTGAAGAACAGGTTGATGTGGCCATCAACTACTATGCAAAGGGAAGCAACTATAGTCAAGTGGGTGCCCAGAGGGGGTGCAACCAACCTTCTGTCAGCCGGTGTGTGCGCAATGTGTCCATTGCTATCCAAGAGAGCCTCAATCACTACATGACCCTACCCACCATAGCAGATGAGTGGGAAGCAAGTGCCTAGGGGTTTGCCAGCTGTGTGCAATACCGTTGGGGCACAGTGGAGGGCTTGCCACAGATTGTTATTGCAATGGATGGCACACAGGTTCGCCTTCGGGTCAAGCCAGCCAGGACTGGGCATGAGTATTACAACTGCAGGGGGTTCTCATCCTTGAACGTGCATGCTGTATGTGAGCATCGAGGTGTTGTTTGTGATGTGTTGACATGTTACCCAGGCAGGAGTCATGACTCCTATGTGTACGAGCGCACATGGTTGAGCCAGCAATCGTCAGATAGGAACAGTCCAATCGCACTAGCCTTCGCACATGGAGCAAGGCAAGTCAGTGGTGTGTTAATGCCTCACCTCGTGTGTGCTGATGCAGCCTACCCAGCCAGACGCTACACACTGCCCACCTTCAAGCCTAACGAAGTACTGGGTGAAAGGGTCAAAAGGCCATTCAATACAATGCATGCATCCACTCGCAACGTCATTGAGAGAACATTTGGGCAGTTGAAAGGCAGGTTTCAGTGTTTGCACTTGGGCCTCCGGCCATGTGGTGATACGGCACCCTTCGTTGCTATGGCATGCTTCTTGTTGCATAACATTTGCATCTTGAGGGGAGCGGTGGCCATAGATCTTGAGCGTGTGCTGCAAGAAAATGATGCTTTGGCTGAGGCTGTCAGGCGAAATGCAGCTGCTCTGCGTGCTGCACAAGTGGCGTTGCCACTACATGAGGTCCCACCTAAGCCAAAGCATCATTTTCCTGCAACACACGCTCAAGATCTATGGCCGCCGCTCCCCTCAAGATGCAAATGTTATGCAACAAGAAGCATGCCATAGCAACGAAGGGTGCCGTATCACCACATGGCCGGAGGCCCAAGTGCAAACACTGAAACCTGCCTTTCAACTGCCCAAATGTTCTCTCAATGACGTTGCGAGTGGATGCATGCATTGTATTGAATGGCCTTTTGACCCTTTCACCCAGTACTTCGTTAGGCTTGAAGGTGGGCAGTGTGTAGCGTCTGGCTGGGTAGGCTGCATCAGCACACACGAGGTGAGGCATTAACACACCACTGACTTGCCTTGCTCCATGTGCGAAGGCTAGTGCGATTGGACTGTTCCTATCTGACGATTGCTGGCTCAACCATGTGCGCTCGTACACATAGGAGTCATGACTCCTGCCTGGGTAACATGTCAACACATCACAAACAACACCTCGATGCTCACATACAGCATGCACGTTCAAGGATGAGAACCCCCTGCAGTTGTAATACTCATGCCCAGTCCTGGCTGGCTTGACCCGAAGGCGAACCTGTGTGCCATCCATTGCAATAACAATCTGTGGCAAGCCCTCCACTGTGCCCCAACGGTATTGCACACAGCTGGCAAACCCCTAGGCACTTGCTTCCCACTCATCTGCTATGGTGGGTAGGGTCATGTAGTGATTGAGGCTCTCTTGGATAGCAATGGACACATTGCGCACACACCGGCTGACAAAAGGTTGGTTGCACCCCCTCTGGGCACCCACTTGACTATAGTTGCTTCCCTTTGCATAGTAGTTGATGGCCACATCAACCTGTTCTTCAATGGTCAAGTGGTCCCTCCTCCAACATTCATGCACCAAGAGGGGATTGTTTTCCACAGCTGCCACTACAAATATGAAGATGTTCCTACGCATCAGCAGTGGGCAGTGGTAAGTTCCATGTTATCGTCGGCGGTGTTCACGCCGTTGGACAAACATGGGGATGTGGAACTCCGATGGATAGCGGTCATTCAAGCAGTTCCGCACAAGGCGAGAACAAGTTGTGTAATTGCGGGGCCGCTTCTAGTACACTGACGTCCTTGTGTACCTACGGGGTGTTGTGGGGTGGGGCCTACGAGGTGGTATGGGTTGGATAGCTGCCGTGGGGGTGCGATATCCCGACGTACCGGCGGGATGCTCTCATCCGTTGATAATACGCGTAGCCCTGGAAGAGGCCGCCAATAAAGACAGCTCGACGCACTTGGCTGTTACCACTGCTGCTGCTGCTCCTGGTGGGCGGGCTGCCATTGGATGAGGAATTCATTGCAATGGTTGCACGCAGTGAAATGAGCAAAGAGGTTGGTCAGAGTTGAACGTTTCACCTCGCCTCGCCTTGCCGCATTGGAATAGCGCCCTAGAAGCTCCTGTAGTAGCTCCTACCCACACACCCTTTGTGCGGGGTTTCAATAGTATTTCCGTCAATCTTACAGCGCTAGTGTAACCTGCAGCCCAATAGCAAGATGGCGAGCCCTACCTACGTTTTCTCGTGGCTTCAGCACGTCAGAATCATGGCTGATGTGATGGCGGCCACTGATAGAAATCCGTTACGCAAAGGATTTTGGCAGGCATGCTGTCACCGAAGTTTGGCACCCCCCACAACGGCTTCAGATAGGCCGACTACCATACCAATGGTTAGCAGCTCTCGTATTGATTCATGAAGCTAACCGCTCTCAAAATACATTGCTTATAAAAAACTGGTGTAAAACCACGCAGATCATCAATATACATATCCAACATGGCCACCTGATCAACGCCCCCTCATTGCTCAAAAACATTGTTTGCGGTGCGTCATGATGAATGATGCCAATACCACCGCCCTGCAAAATCATTGGTTACTTAGTACAGTTCATAGTTGGCAACAACTGCCAGTCAACACCTTGATGAGCGCCAAGACAGGTCCTGCTGGCCAAAACAGTGGCGATGCCATCCCAGCTCATAGCATGTTGTTGCCTTTGTCTAGAACCATGACAAAAACCTGCTGGTTAGAACAACATTCAGTGCCCCACACCCACCACCATTTTTTTGACATCCAGTTACTTCAACTCCTTCAACAAACCCGACTTGCCACTGACGTGCATGCATGCATCCATGCATGCACACAACCACCCATTGCTCCTAGCTGGCTGCTGCAACTCAGATTTTGCTGGATGTCACCAGCTGAATCAACAAAGCTGCACACAACCTTCTTCTCTTCCTTCTATTTGCATGCATACCAGGGTCAGGGTACATGCTATGTAGACCCACCAGCCCCCCGCCTCAAGGCAGCAGGCTGGCAGTGGAAGTAGTGGTGGCGGGGCTGGTGGTGCGGCCAGAGCTGCGTGCGTCATAGAAGATCTGCAGCAGGCGGGTGTACATCAGGCTTGGAGGCTGGCCAAGGGGGCAGGGGTCTTGGCACTGCACCCTACACGTCATCAGTCTGACACCCCAATGTATGCAGGAAGAAACGAAAGAAGGATAGAAGAAGAGGAGGAGAGAAATAGAAAGTACGTAAACAAACAACAACAAGTAGAAGAAACAAAGGAAAGAAAGAGTGAAATTCTTGCTAGGCCTGCATCATCCGAAGACTAAAAGCCTGTTCAAGCCTCCCCTCCCACCTCTCCCTTCCTTTTCGCCATTGCTACCTCCATCCCTCATCCCACCTTCACTTTTTCCAATCCATTTGCCCTCTGTTGCTTACCTTGTTTCCCTCCCTGCTAACCCTTTCTTCTCCTCCTCCCCTCTCCCAGCCCCTCCCAGCCCCTGCCAGCCCCTGCCAGCCCCTCCCTGCTCACCCTTGCTGCTCCTCCTCCCCCCCTCCCGGACCATACACAGCCTGGCTGCACTCCTGCTGCTCACCTCGGGGTCATCGTCCTCTGACTCAAGCCTCCCCATCTGCGCCGCCAGCGCCGCCAGCCCCACCTTATCCAACCGCTGGCCCCCCCGCTGCCCCTCAACGCTCAGCCGTGAACCCGGACTCAGCGCCACTCCCCAGCTCCAGCCCCTGCCTGACCCCGCCCCCTTCTCCAGCCCCCCTGCCCCCTCCCCTTCCCCTCCCCCTTCACCTTCCCCTACCCTTGCCTCCCTACCCTCACTGTTGCCCTCACCACCTGCCCCCACAGCTTCCTCAGCTGAGCTGCTGCTGCTGCCAGGGGGCTGGCCCTCCACAGGGTCGGACTCCCAAGCCCCCAGGCTGGGGTCTGGGGCGTGCTGCACTCCAACCACCCCAACTGCCTGTCTCCTCCAGGATTTGATCCTGGGGTCTCGGCCCGGCGAGCCCAACTGCTCAACCACCAGCCCATGCGGCTCAGCGGCCAACCCATGCGGGCGAGGCACCAATCTGGCCTGTGATGCATGGCTGCTGCTGCCGCCGCTGCTGCCACCGTTGGCAGGGAGAGGGAGAGGAAGTGGGTCTTCAGGGGCTGCAAGGTCCTGGTGACCCTGACCCGGGCCGCTGCTGAATGGCGTGCGCACCATGTACGGGGCCCAGCTGCGCGCTGCTCTGGCGGCGCTGCCAGACTTCACCGGCTCTTGTAGGACTGCGAGCAGCAAGGGCGGCAGCACACCAGCAGCCCCCGGCCCAGCCTCAGCCTGGCTGGCAGCAGCAGAGGACGAGGCGGCCATGTGAGCTGCGCTGGTGTAGCCGCCCAGGCTGCTGCCGTTGCTCTTGCTGCCACTGCCGCTGGTGTCAGCGTCAGCATCCATGTCCTGTGCTGCTGTGGCGGCGGCAGCGGCGGCGGTGCTGGTGGCTACTGGAGCTGCAGCTGCTGGTGCGGAAGGTGGTGTGGCGTTGACGAGGGAGACCTCGTCCAGCTCGTCTATCAGCAGCACTGGTTCAGCAGGGATGGTGACCTGCAGGCAAGGGCAGACCAGGACTGTGGTGCCCACCCCATCCCACCCCACACTGTGCCCCATGAGCATTGGGCCAACTGAGGCCACCAGTCACCCACCTTACACCACACCACACTACCTGCGCCCCAAGCCAATTGTATAAGCAATGGTCTGTGACTCCTATACTCCACGCAATGCAAGGTGTGCATCACTGACATGTGAGCATTGGGCTAACCGTTGCCATCATTCCCCTCCCCCCCTTCTCCCTCCCCCCTCCACCCTTTCCCCTTCACCCCCTCACGCACCACCCCCCCCTCCCCCCTCCCCCCTCTCACCTGAGAGGCATCTGACGCCAGTCGCTCAGGAGCCAGTGCAGCCACCAGGGCTGGCGGCAGCGCCCCCGCCCCCCCACCCCCCGCCAGCAGCGCAGTCGACGCCGCCGCCGCCTGGGCCACAGCAGGCCTGTGCAGCATCCTGCCAGGCCCCCCCGCCGCTGCTGCTGCTGCTGCTGCTGCTGCCTCGCCCAGCCCGGCCCCCAGCCCCACCTCCTCCTCTGAGAGCCCTGGTGGGAGTCTGTCGGACCCCTCATCCTCTGCTGCCTCCATGCGGCCTGCCTGGTCCAGCCAGGGTTCAGTGGGGAGGGTGGCCTAGGAGGCGTCTGAGTCCAACCGCTCCCTCACCCCTGCTGCCCAGCCGGGTGCCTGAGGGGCGGCAGGGGCAGGCCTGGGCTCTTCAGCTTCCGCATAGCTTCTCGTGGCACTAGGGTGGGGGGGCTGGTCAGTGGGGGGGAGGTTGAACCGGCTGCCCCGCCTGCCTCCCATGCCCATGCTAGAGGGCGGCAGCCTGGGTGCAGCCAGGGGGGGGAGGCCACCCGGTGCTGCTGCTTGGCCCTGGGGGGGGCCTGTGGCAGGGTAGGCCACAGTCGGTTGGGTGGCCAGGGTGTCCCAGGCCTGGGTGACCTGATCAGGCACCACCAGGTGTGATGTGGTGTCGGGGAGGGAGTGTGACCCACCCAGCCTGCCAACCTCCCCACTCCCCCCATGCGACACAGACCCTGATGATCTGCCCACCCCTCTGCCTGCCCCGCCCGCCCCGCCCCGTTCCACCCTCAAACCAGCCCTGGCCCCAGCCCTTGCCCCAGCCCGACCACCCTGAAGCACAGATGCTGACCCTGAGCGTACCAGCGCCGCCCCACTGGGGGGAGGTCGGGCTGAGCCAGGGCCGCTGACGACTGCAGCCCAGGAGCTGGCTGCCCCTGTTGCACCCCGCACTGGGTTACAGCCGCTGGATGTGTCAGTGACAACGTCCAGTTGGTTGATTGTTGGTGGTTGGCTGGTGGTGGTGGGTGGGTGGTTGGAGGTGGTGGTGGTGTCTGTGCCGCTGTTGCTGGTGGTAGGCTTGGCATCAGCTGTACTGCGTTCTTCCGTGTTGGTGCTGGTGTGCAAGCCATTGATGGTGGTGGCAGTGGTGGTGGCAGTGGTCAAGCCTTCAGCATCAGCTGTGCTGTGGTCATGAGGCATGCTGGCTTGGTCCTGAGGGGGTGCTGGGTAGGAGAGGGCAGGGCTGCTGAGGGGCATGTCCCCAGAGGTGGGGCTGCTGGTAGAGGGCTGTGGCGGCAGCTGCAATCCGGGTGCTGCTGCGGAGGCAGCAGCCTGGGCCCCTGCCCCTGCCCCTGCCCCAGGCCCTGGCCCTGGCCCTGGCCCTGGCCCTGCCCCTGCCCCTTCCCCTGCCCCAGGCCCTGCCCCAGGCCCTGGCCCTGGCCCTGGCCCTGGCCCTGCCCCTGCCCCTGCCCCTGGCCCTGCCCCTGCCCCTGCCCCTGCCCCTGCCCCAGGCCCTGGTCCTGTCCCTGTCCCTGTCCCTGTCCCTGCCCTCCTTGCAAAGCTAGTGCCCAAACCCTTAGTGGTTATGGTGGTGGCACCCCCAGCAGCAGCATCATCATCAGCAGCATCAGGTTGGCCACCAGCACGAGCCTGGCCACTCTTGGAGCAAAACCTGCTGGACCTGCAGCTGCTGTCGCCGCCACTGTCCTGCCTGCTGGCACCCGACGCTGGTCCAGGCACCATGTGAGGGGTAGGGTGTGGGGCCCGGGCACCGCTGCCCCTGCCCCTGTCCACCCTTAGACCCTCATTGGCTTGGGGGGGACCAGCCATCATGGCAGGGTGAGGGTGCTGGCTCAGCCACCCGGTAGCAGCAGGCGGAGGCGAAGGTGAAAATGAAGGGAAGGAAGAGGAGTTGTCCACTCGCTCCCCGCCCTGGGCGTCCACACCACTGGTGGGCAAGTGGGACATGGCTGCTGGTGTGTCGCCCTCTCCCACCGTGTAGTCCAGGCTGGTGGCCAGACCTGCCCCTGACCCTGACCCCTGCAGCCCTAGGCTGCCTGTCTGGGGGCCAAAGCTAAGCTCTGTGGCCAAACTGGCAAACCTGGGCGGTGCCTGCCCCTCAGCTCCCCCTGCTGCTGCGGAGGCGGGGGCTGAGCTGGCTGCACTGGAGGCATCTCCCCCCTCCTCACCCACCCTTACCTCTCCCACAACACCCTCGGCACCACCCCCTGCCCAACCACTTCCACCCACCTCCCCTGCCACACCCTGTGCCTTGCCCTGCTCATTGATCCCTGACAGCAGCGCATGCATCAGGCCCACCCCACCCTGGGCGGCCCCCCTGCTGCTGTCAGCCCCTGTGCCCCCCCACCCCCCCTGGCCCCACCCAACACCCTCTCCCCCACCCCTCCCTGCTGACTCAGACAACAATGCAGCCATTGCGCCGCCCCTCCTCTCCCCCTGCGCCCCTGCCTTCGTAGCCTGACCCTTCCTCCCTTTTTGCTTCCCACGCTTAGCCACAGCCTGTGCTTGTGCCCCCGCTGCCCCTCCTCCCACCACCCCAGCCGCTGCGCCCCCCGCAGCAGACCCCACTGCCCCTGCCCCTGCCCCTGCCCCTGCCCCTGCCCCCGCAGTGGCTGATGCCCCAGCCGCCCCCAGACCCACCACCCCGGCCGCCACTGCCCCTGTTCCTGCTGTCGCGGCAGCCATTGTGCCCGCAGCCAGAGCCCCCGCCCCCAGTGTTGCTGCAGCGGCAGTACCAGCCACTGCTGCCCCAGCCACTGCCGTGCCTGCCGCCAGCGCCCCCAGGCCCATCACGCCAGCCCCCACCGCCCCAGCCGCCCCCAGCCCCACCAGCCCCACCAGCCCTGCCCCCATCGCCCCTGCAGCGACGGTGCCAGCAGTGGCCACCACCCCAGCCGTGCCGAGAGCAGTGATGCCGGCCAGGCGAGCAGCGCGGCCGACCAAGGAAGGGGAAGAGGGCGGGCGGGTGGGGCTGTGCGCAGCACTGCCGCTGCCGCCCCCCAAGCCCTGACCGCTGTGGGTGCTATCCTGCTGACCCAAATGGAGGAGTCCTGGGCTGTGGGAGCCAGTAGGCTTTAGTGCCTGGGAGGCGGCAGAGGCAGCAGCAGCTGCAGCACCTTCTCCAGGACCCCACCCCGCAAACGGCCACCCCACACCGCTGCCTCCACCCCAGCTGCTGCGGGGGCTGGCGGGGGTCTGGCCTGGCTGGTGAGCGCTGCCCCACTGCCCTGGCACGTCAAGGGAGGTGCGGGCGGAGGCAGTGGGGGTCCCAGACAGCCTGCCCCACCAGCTCCCTCCCCCACTGCCATCTTGACTTGGTCTGGATCCTGTTGCTGCGGCTCCTCCCCCTGCTGCGGCTCCTCCCCCTACTGCAGCTCTTGCCGGAGCAAAGTCCTCCATGGAGGCGCTGTGAGGGGCAGGGTGTGGGGCAGCGCTGAATGGTGAAGACAGCAGCAGGCCACCCTCCCCCCTAGACCCACCTGCACCCCCACCCCTGGCCCCGCCCATGCCCTGCCCCCCAGCCCCTTCCAGCCCTACCGTCCCAGGCGGAGGTGAGCTGAGGTCTGAGTCAAGCAGGCTTGTCAGCTGCTGCTGGCTGCCCACCCTGGACACTGGGTTGCTGAGCAGGCCGCCAGCCCAGGAGGAGCGGTTGGAGGGGGTCACACTTCCCTCGCCCCAGGTCACACTCAGGCGGCCAGGTGAAACTGGGGGGAAGCTGCTGGACCAGGAAGTCTGGGGTGAGGACGACTGCATCTGAGCTGGTGTGTAGCCAAAGAGGTTGGTTGCATGTGTACTGCCACCACCTTCCTCCCAGCTTCTGTGCAGCTTATCACCAGCCTCCTCCTGGCCATGCCCATCCACGGACAAACGAGCGAGCTCCCTGCCTAGCAGCCCCTGTGGCAGCGTACTGCTGCCACCACCTTCCTCCCAGCTTCTGGACAGCTGCTCACTAGCCTCCTCCTGACCATGCCCATCCACGGACAAACGAGCGAGCTCCCTGCCCAGCAGCCCCTGTGGCAGCGTACTGCTGCCACCACCTTCCTCCAGGCTTCTGGGCAGCTGCTCGTCAGATTCCTCCTGGCCATGCCCATCAGTGGACAAACGAGCGAGCTCCCTGCCCAGCAGCCCCTGTGGCAGCTCACTGCTGCCACCACCTTCCTCCCAGCTTCTGGACAGCTGCTCACTAGCCTCCTCCTGACCATGCCCATCCACGGACAAACGAGCGAGCTCCCTGCCCAGCAGCCCCTGTGGCAGCGTACTGCTGCCACCACCTTCCTCCAGGCTTCTGGGCAGCTGCTCGTCAGATTCCTCCTGGCCATGCCCATCAGTGGACAAACGAGCGAGCTCCCTGCCCAGCAGCCCCTGTGGCAGCTCACTGCTGCCACCACCTTCCTCCCAGCTTCTGGACAGCTGCTCACTAGCCTCCTCCTGACCATGCCCATCCACGGACAAACGAGCGAGCTCCCTGCCCAGCAGCCCCTGTGGCAGCGTACTGCTGCCACCACCTTCCTCCAGGCTTCTGGGCAGCTGCTCGTCAGATTCCTCCTGGCCATGCCCATCAGTGGACAAACGAGCGAGCTCCCTGCCCAGCAGCCCCTGTGGCAACTCACTGCTGCCACCATCCTCCTCCCAGCTTTCAGACAGCTGCTCACTAGCCTCCTCCTGACCATGCCCATCCACGGACAAACGAGCGAGCTCCCTGCCCAGCAGCCCCTGTGGCAGCGTACTGCTGCCACCACCTTCCTCCAGGCTTCTGGGCAGCTGCTCGTCAGATTCCTCCTGGCCATGCCCATCAGTGGACAAACGAGCGAGCTCCCTGCCCAGCAGCCCCTGTGGCAACTCACTGCTGCCACCATCCTCCTCCCAGCTTTCAGACAGCTGCTCACTAGCCTCCTCCTGACCATGCCCATCCACGGACAAACGAGCGAGCTCCCTGCCCAGCAGCCCCTGTGGCAGCGTACTGCTGCCACCACCTTCCTCCAGGCTTCTGGGCAGCTGCTCGTCAGATTCCTCCTGGCCATGCCCATCAGTGGACAAACGAGCGAGCTCCCTGCCCAGCAGCCCCTGTGGCAACTCACTGCTGCCACCATCCTCCTCCCAGCTTTCAGACAGCTGCTCACTAGCCTCCTCCTGACTTTGCTCTGTGTTGGACGAGTGAGCAACCGCCCTGCTGGTCTGGAGTGTTGGCAAGGGACCCTGTCCCACTGCCAGCTGCTCATCACCACCATTGCCCATGACAGAAGTGATGGCAGCGTTTGAAGGGTGTTGGGCCAAGGAGGGGGCATGACCCGGCTGCTTAGCCATCAGCGCCAGTCCCAACAGCTCTTCCAGCAACTCTAGAGCGACAGCAGACGCTGCCCCAGCTGGCAAGGGCGACACTGCCAGCAGCGGGGGCTCAGGTTGCAGGTGCCTGACCACCAGCTCCTCCTCCTCCTTCTCCTCCACCTCCTGCCCTACCGGCCCTAGCGCCCCACCCTCCCGCCCCACCTCCTTCTCCCCCGCCTCAACACCCTCCCCAGCTCCTGCTGCCGTCACGGGCAGGCTGTTGCCGGGTACCAGATCCTGCATGCCATGCAAATGGGTTAAAGCAGTTGAGTTGGTTTAGGTGGTTGAGCGGGAGCAAAGTGGTTGTGTGGGAGCAAAGTGGAGAACAGTGGTACTCGGGGCCCTGGCCCAGGACTGAGTCATAGCCAGCTGGACTACCAGGCTAGGTAGGTCCTCGCCTTAGGGCTACTCATGCCAAGCAGCAGCAGGGAGGACGAACACCCAGGAGGTGCGTGCCCCCATGGCAGCAGCGGGTGGACCCTGTGCTCGAGTACCCCTACCCACCACCAAGGGGGCTGGTGCAGCTCCACCAGGCCCATCCTCCAGGCTGACATCATCCAGCTCAGCAGAGGTGCAGGAGCCCAGCCCCTTCTCCTCCTCCTCCCCTTCCCCCTCCTCCCTGCCGAGGCCCAGCCCCAGGCCTGCCCAAGCCTCCCGCCCCTCTCCCTCTCCCTCACCCTCACCCTCTCCCCACCCCTCACCCCCATCCTCTTCAGCTGCTGTCCCCACTGCTGGCGATGAGAGTGTGAGGGCAGGGGTGGCCGGGGCCGGGCTCGTTGCTGCCAGGCTGGAGGCATGAGGGGGGTGGGGCAAGGGGCGGGTGGGGAGGGGGCCAGCCTGGCTCTCCTGGGGTGCTAGGGAGGTGGGTTGCGAGGGGGAGGGCGGGGGGGGCAGGTGAGGCATAAGCAGAGCCTCCAGCTCCCCCTCCTCCTCCAGCACCGCCTCCAGCACCTCATTGCCATGGAGGCTGAACCGGTAAGTGGAGGGTGGGAAGGGCGGCTGGAAGGAGAGCATGGAGGCGGCGGCGAGGTCGCCGCTGCCACTGCTGCTGCTGCTGGATCTCCTACTCTCAAAGCTTGCCCTGCCCTGCGCAGCCGCCAGTGTGGCCTGCTGCTCCTGCTGCTCCAGCTGCTGCTCCAAATCCCACAGCCAGCCCTCGTTGGCTTTCTGCCCATGCCCTGACCCAGCTGCTCGCAGCAGCTGCTCGTGCTCCTGGTCTCGATCCCCTCGATCAACCGACCCCAACCCCCCAACCACCCCTCCAACCGCCAAACTGCCTGCCCTGCTGCAGATGGTGAGGGAGCCAGAGGGGGTCTGGTGTAAGTAGGCGGTGAGGGGGGGCAGCTGGTGCCGTGCTGCAGCCTCTCTGACCTCAGGCAGCATCTCCTCACTCCTCAGCCTGGTGGCAGCTGCCGGGAAGCTGCTACTGCGTGACCCCACACTCAGCTGTGCCAGGGCTGATGGTGGGCGAGTAGCAGCATCAGCAGGGTGAAGGTTTGAGGAGTATGAAGTGCAGTGTGGAGAGTAGTCCTCAGATCCATTCCTGGGGAGTGAGGAAGACCAGCAGGGGGGCAGGGGGAGGAGGGAGAGGGGGGAGGAGGGGGCCGTGAGGGAATCCTCTGGGGAGGCAGTTTGCAGGGCCGGGGGCGGAGGCAGGTCAGCCGCTGCATCTGGCCCTTGGCTGGCATTGGGCCCAGGCCTAGCGGCCTGCTGGGGGATGAGAGAGGAGGGAGGCGGGCGCCCACAGGTCAAGAGGGGGGGCGACAGCAGAGGGGTGAACACAGCCGCAAGGGGGGTGTCTTGCCAGGATTCACCCAGGGGGCGCTGGGGGCTAGAGGCAGGGGGGGGCCCGGCAGCAGCAGGGGCTGTGGGTTCAGCTACCGCCACCTCCGCTGCTGCTCCTGGGTTGGTGGCAGGGGAGGCGTCAAGGGAAGAGTAGTGGGTGATGGCCTGTGGCAGTCCCTGATGAGCCTGGCTGCTGCCGCTGCTGCTGCTGCTGCCGTCCAGCCGGCTGAGCCAGACCAGCTGGGTGGGTGCAGCGGGGGGCAGGCTACCGCTGCTGTGGTGGCTGCCACGTGTGGTCAGCCCTCTCAGGTCATAGCCTGTGACCAGCGCAGGTGAGGGGTAGGCCGCCAGGTCAGCTAGGGGGCTGGGCAGCTGGGTGGAAGCTGCTGGGTCCCCTGCCTGGGGGGCTGTGGAGGAGTCACCGCGCTCCATGCGTGCAGTTGAAGTAGTTGAAGCAGTTGCAGCACCAAAGCTGCCAGAAGCTGCTCCTGCTACAAGTGAGGACGAGCCTTGGGTGTGGGGGGTAGCAGGGGTGGGGAGTGGGGAGGGGAGGGGGCCCGTACCGCTCCCTGCCTGCCCCAGCCCCTGGCCCAGGCTGCCGCCCTGCCCCAGGCTGCTGCCCCGGCTTGTCAGCTTTCTGAGGTCATAGCCCGTGGCTACTGTTGCCGGGGGTGGGTATGCAGAGATGCCCTCAGGGAGGTGCCCTGAGGGTGTGGAGGCTGCTGCAGGGGGGCTGGACGGGTGGTGTGTCTGCTGCTCGTGCCCCTGAGCCAAGCCAGGTGCGGAGAAGGGGGAAGAGTAGGGAGGGCGGGAGGCAGGGGCAGGGAGGGCAGCGGAGGGGTTGGGAGGAGGAAGCTCGGTGCCATTCCCAAGGGGAGCAGGAAGTGCAGGCGCAGGGGCAGTGTACAGCTGGTGGCTAGTGTGGCAGGGGGATGCAGGCTGATCAGGCCCGGGGTGGCCACATGTCCCTGCCATTCCCACCCCTGCTGTTGCCGGCCCCATGGACACTTCAGCTGCAGAAGCTGCTGCTGCTACTGCTGCTGCTGCTGCCACCGCTGCTGCGGCGACGGCGGCAGCTTCTGGCACTGCATGCCCAGCTGTGCTGCCGCCACTGGCCTTGGAGGGGTGGTTGGGGTGGTTAGGGTGGTTGGTGGTGGTGAGTGGGTGGCGAATGATACGCAGGCTGCGCAAGTCATAGCCTGTGCCAGCAGCACCTAGTGAGGCGTACATAGGCGGCTTGGCAGGCAGAGGGGGAGGAGCAGGGGAGGAGGTGGCTGAGGGGAGAGGTGAGGCAGCATTGCCAGGTCTGGCTGATGATGTGGTGAAGGGGCTGGCTGCATCGCTACCACGTGGCTGCAGCTGGTCAGGCTGTGAGCTGGGTCTGCCCCCTGGCTGTTGTATTGCATGCATGTGACTCCAACTCCTACCACTCTGAACACTGGCTGCACTGCTGGACCCTGTTGCCATGGGAGCCAGCACGGCGCCGGGTCCACCAGACCCGGCCCAGGACCCAGAACCAGACCCTGGTTCGAATCCTGCTCCAGACCCCAAGTCGGACCCAAACCCAGACCCAGGTTCGACTCCCGACCCAGACCCAGGTTTGGCACCGGTTGTTTCGTGTTCTTGCTTTGTGGGCGCCTGGGCCTGCTGGGGCTGGTCAGGAAGACGTCGTCCTGCCCTGCCCCTCATTGCCTGGAACTGCGCAGCCAAAGAACGCTGCAAGCTTGGACCATCTCCAGCCCTTGCAGCACTCCCCTGCCCGGGCCCTACCTGGCCTGCACCAGCCCACCCTGCATCTGGCTCCTGTCCTGAATCAGCCCGACCACCAGCAGCTGGGTTCCCAGCCATCGAGTGCGGGGTCGCTGCCGGCCGCAAGCAGGTGCCATGTAGCATGCCCATGTCCATGCTGATCCGCCCACCAGCTGCTCCGCGGCTTCCTGCCTGCATGCGGCGAAAGGAAGCTGTCTCAGCAGGGCTGCCTGCCCAAGCACTGCCTCCACCCACCACCCCACCATTACCCAGGGCCGCCTGGGGCAGGTGGAGGGAGGGCCGAGGAGAGGTGAGTGACACCAGGTGGGTAGGTCCTGGCCCAAGCCCTGGGCTGCGAGGGAGCTGCAGGGAGTGCCGGGCTGAGGTTGCTGCTGGCCTGCTGTGCATCCCTGCTGCTGCAAAAGGTCCGAGGGAGGGGGAGGGGGAGGGGGACGGGGAGGCAGGCTGGGGGGAGGCTGGGCGGAAGCTGCCTGGTGTGACCAGTGAGTTTGGAAGCAGCAGGGCAGAGCGCTGAGCATGAGGGGGTGGGTGGTGGGGGTGGGAGGGGGAGTGTGGCCCCGGCCCTGCCTTGGCCTCTGCCCCTGGTCCTGATACCACCCCCCCAGAACGAGTGAGGCTGAGGGACATGCGGGACTGGTATTGAGCTCTAGCAGCTTCAGCTGCCATTGGAGTGGTCATGGGGCTTGCAAGCGAGCTGCGGGGTAGTCCGGGGGAGGGGCTTGGGGGGGGGGCAGCAGCCGCAGCCGCCGCCACTGTCGCTGCCCCGCCCAAGGGCCCCTGGGGGAGGTCAGGCCGCCCAGGGGTGTGAGGGGTGTGAGGGGCCTGTGGCGTCAGGGTGTGGGGTGTGACTGTTAGGGTTGTGTGCTGCAGGTGGTTGGGGAGGTTGGCCTGGTGGTTGGTGGACAGGGCAGGGGATGTGCTGTTGGTGGAAGTGTAGGGTGGTGCAGCTGCCGCATCTTGCTGGCCTTTCAGCAGCAGCGCCTGCAGGCCAGGGGGGTAAGGCAGCTGCAGAGAAGCCCTGGGGCGACGCACAGCAGCGAGGGCGAGGGGGGAGGCTGCTGCTCCTGTCCTGAGCGTACCCCCCTGCTGCTGCTGCTGCTGCTGCTGCTGCTGCTGCTGCTGCTGCTGCTGCTGCTGCTGCTGCTGGGCCTGACTAGGCAACGGTGCGCCTGCTGGTCGAGACGTTTGGCGAGGCAGCTGCAGGGAGGCTCTAGTAGGGGGGTGCAGTTGTTGAGGCAGCTGCTGGGAAGGCGGTTGCGGTTGAGGTAACCTGGGCAGCTGTAGGGAAGCCCTTGGTGGTTGTGGTGCTCGCGGCAGCTGCGGAGAAGCTGGCAGCGGCTGAGGTGACCGGGGCAGCTGCAGGGATACTCGGGGCGGGGTAAGGGAGTGGGGCCCAGTCAGGCTGCCTGCTCCCAGAATACTGCCATATCTGCCGTATGACAGACTCTTCCTCCCACTGCCCTCAGCGCTGCCCAAGCCTGGTCCTGCCGCCCCTGCCGCCCCTGCCGCCCCTGCCGCCCCTGCCGCCCCTGTCGCCCCTGCTGGCCCTGCTTGTCCTCTCCCCACCTCCCCACCCATGCCTGCTGCTGGCTTGGTCACACTGTCACGCCTGGCGGAGAGTGTCTGGAGCACAAGGCTGTTGTCCAACCCCACAGCAGCCAGCACAGAGCCAGCGGCGGGGCTGGGCTCAACAGCTGCAGCCCTGGCGGCGGGTAGGCCGGCGTGGCTGCTGCTGCTGTCTGCACGGGAGGGAGGGGGGGTGGCTGGCTGGGCAGCGGGCGAGAGGAGGGCGCGCCGAGCAGCCTGAGCTGAGGCAGCACCGGCCAGAGGGCCGCCCAGCCGCAGCTGGGGCTGGGGGAAGGGGAAGGAGGGGGTCAGGGGTGTGGGGGGTGGCTGCTGGGCTGCGCCCTTAGCTTCAGCTTCCAGGGTCAGGAGGGGTGAAGGGAGAGGGGAGCCTCCAGCCCCCCCATACCCCCCCCATGCTTGCCCCTGCTCTAGTCCTGAGGAGACCTGTGGGTGGGTGACGCCTGGGGTGGGGGGCCCAGCCAGGGCATGCTTTGCGGCAGGGGCTGGGCAGAAGTTGGGTGGTAGCTGAGTGGAAGCTGGGGACGGAAGCTGAGGGGAAGCTGGAGCTGGACCCTCTGCTGCTGCTGCTGCTGACAGGCTGTCCTGGTGGCCTGGGACTTCAGGGGCTCTCAGCAGCACTGCAAACACCAGAAGCTGAGGGGGCTGCCATGCTGACCCTGCTTGCACCGCTGCCCTCCTCCCCTCCCCCACCTCAAGCCCCTTCAGACCTCCCTGCCCCTCCCCATCAGCTGGCAACATGTGAGATGTGTGAGGGGGAACGGGGGAAGAGTGAGGTGAGGTGGGTGGCGGATTGTGAAGAGATCGGCGGGGGTCTAAGCCAGCTGCCCCACGGCTGCTGCTGCTGCTGCTGGTGGCTGCAGGAGGGGCAGGATCAGCAGGACCCCCTCCCAGGAAGCCTGCCAGCAGCCTGGCAGACTGCTGGCGAGCAGCTTGACCCATGGGCCTCACACTTTCCATCGAAGGGCGGCAACGGGTGGCGGCAGCAACAGCCTCAGCTCCAGTGGGGCCAGCAGAGGGGGCGGGAGAGGGGGAGGGGGAGGAGGGAGGCCCGGCAGGCTTGACCAGCAGGGGTGGATCACCTGCAGATGGGGGGGGAGGGCAGCAGCAGCAGTGAGTGTGATATGCTTGGGTGACAGAGGGTGCTACTGGAGCTGCTTGTCTTCATTATGGTGGGTTTACGGCTGCCGAACTGAATGTCCAACTGAAAGTCCTTCACTAAAATGCTCAACCGAATGCCCAACTCAAAGCCCTATTCCGCAGTCATCATTACGCTTGAGCCATAACATGTTCATACTTACTGTGGTGTCCACCATTTAACATTAGTTTAATATTGAAGAGTTGACCAACGCAGCCTATGGTCTGCCTGCCTGCTTATTGCCTGCCCTCCCTTCCCCATACTGCGCATTGACCCGCCCACTAACCCGCCTGCCTGCCTGCCTGCCTGCCTTGCCGCTGACCTGGGACTCCATAGCTGCTCCAAGCATGAGCGGCAAATTGCGGGTTGAACACGTTCAGGAGGGCGAGGTCCGGGCCCCGCCCAAACGCCGGCCCAAAGTTCTTGGAGTGCAGCACAGCAGAGTCCACCGCGTGTGGCAGCACAGGCCTGGCAAGGAGGTGGCAGGGGTGGTAAGGGTGGTAAGGGTGGCAGGGGTGGCAGGGGTGGCAGGGGTGGCAGGGGTGGCAGGGGTAGCAGCAAACAGTGGCGCTGACACCGTGTCCTTGTTGTCAGTTTCGAGCTTGATAGCCACTATTGATCAGGTTGTGCTGGGTTTCTACTGAGCCCTAACACTTCCCCCTTTCCCACCCTTCCCATACCCCTCCCCCCCACTGCCCCTGCCCCTCCCTCACTACACCCAGTCCACGCTCACTCACCAGAACTCCATCTCCTTGGCACCGTCGGCGTGCAGCTTGCACAGGAAGGCGTAGTCATCCTGCAACCGCACACAGTGCCCCAGCCAGGGGCTAAGCATCACAACCACCCTGACCCTCAACACACCCCAACCCTGAACTACCTGGACACTGCCAGGGCTCAATCCCCTGCTGGAGACTGCACCCTCAAACCATAGTCACATGCCCTTGGCCTCGGCCCCGCCCCTTGCCCTCCCCCTCCCCCCAACCCCTCCTCCACATCCGCCTCCCCCCACACCCTGACTGCCACCACACCCTAACCCTGCACTGCCTCAACACTGCTCAACCTCACTTCCCTGCTGGAACCTGCACGCTTCCAGCATAATCACACGCCCCTCGCCCCACCCCCCATCCTGCCCCCGCCCGTGCCCGCGCCCGCGCCCCTGCCCCTCCCCCCACACGCCGACCCCTCCCCCGCCCTACCCGCACAAAGCTGGTGTTGGTCGCGGTCTTTGCCCCAGGGCTTGGCGCCCAGCCCTTGGTGGTGTAGCCTGCTACTGGCACCCCTCCTGCTGGCCCGCCCTCTCTGTACACCACCAGGGTGGGTCCCGCATGGCCCCTGACAGCCGCATGGAAGCTGCAACAAGGCACATGTAAGACGCACACACAGGCACATGTGAGAGGGTGTGGTGCAACGATGCAGAGGGGACGGACGGGGGCAGGCCAGTTGCCAGGCATGCTTCAAGCTGTCACACATGGTAGTGCCACACAGAGCTGTCACACTGAGTGGCCCAGCAAGGCACATAAATAGGCAAGCCATCACACGTATTTGACATAGTCAAACAAACAGAAGCAGACTGAACATGTCCATGCTGGGCGCCATAGCAGCTGTCCTCTGCTACTCCTCTGCTTTGTCAAAACCCAGTCTACCAGTTTGCAACAACAACCCCCTGCTGCCTTGAGCTGGGCCCCACCTGTCAGCGCTATAGCCGTCTCTGCTGCTGCTGAACAGCAGGTGGAAGTCCACAAAGGGGGCCAGCACGCCCGCATCAGCTCCCCCAACCCCCTGCTGAGGGGACCCTGCCAGCCCCCCTGGCTGCCTGTTGCCCAGCAGCAGTCGCTTTAAGGCAGGGTAGGCGGCAGGAGGGGGGGGCTTTGAGTCAGCCACCAGGCCCGCAGCTGTGGCGGTGGTGGCAGGAGGGGCAGCGCACGGGGGGGAGGCAGGCATGGGGGAGTCCAGGGGGCCGGCAGGGGCGGCGGCTGACCCAGCTGACCGTGTCATGGACAGCCCACCCCCTACCCTGCCCTTGGTCTTCTCTCCACCACCTGAGGCATCACCTGGCACAACATCTTGAACTGCTGCTGCTGCTGCCACTGCTGCTGCGCTGCTGTCAGGCAAGTCGAGGCTAGTGGCCGAGGAGGGGGCTGGGGCAGGTGGCTGGATGTCTGGGGAGGTGGGTGGATGGTTGCGGCGTGCGAAGGAGTGGAAGAAGCCCGGGAAGAGAGAAACGCTGCTTGGCTTAGCACGGTGCTGAGATGGGGGTTGGGCCGGGGTGGGTGGTGGATGCTGCTCCGCATCTCCCACGTCTTGCTCAACTTGCTCATCCTGCTGTACGCCTTCTCGTGTGCCTCCCTGTGCGATTGCCGCCTTGGCCAAGGCAGCCTCCAGGCCAGCGTCAGTGCCGTGCAGGTCAGACGAGACGTCTGGACATGTCTCGCAAATGCTGCGGCCCAGCACGGCCAAGAATGCGGCCTGGGCGGGGGCATCGAACAGCGCGCTGCTGCCCTGCCCTGGTGGGCCTGATGCGCCTTGCGTCTGCCGTTGAGGTTGCAGCCTGGAGCTGGATTGAGCAGCGTAACTGGGTTGCCCGGAGCTGCTGGGTTCGGCCGGCTGAGGCCCTAGGCTGGGCGCCAACCCAAAACTTTTCCTGCTGTGCCTGCCAGCATAGCTGCCCTGCTCGGCACCCACACGCAAAGCGCTGAAGGAGGTGCGCGTAGAGCGCAGTGCTGCCCAAGACGGGCTAGAAAGCTGGCTCAAAGGCCGAGAAGCGGGCGCAGGGCCTACGCCCGACACAGCCTCTTGCACTGCGCCATCGTGTTGCTGGGTAATTAGGGGCCGTGCAGCGTCAGCGTTAGCAGGCGTCCAGGGCCTAAATAGCTTGCTGCTCTGCTCCGTGGAGCGCCGAGGTCCCAAAACGGACATTAATATGACAAGTTATCAAACTCCCTCGGTCACCGCGTGTGGACAGCCTCGCTTGTGTTGGCACAGACACCAAGGTGGGTGGCGATGGTCGAGTCACGACACCTCGTCACAGGGTTGTGTTGGCTAAACGTTGTCGGGTTCATCAGGTGTCGATGCTGCACTGGTCACATTGGGTCCGCGCCAGGTGGACCGCGCAACTTTGTCGCAAGTGTGATGGGCGGACTCCTGGCAGGGGATGCGCCTGTCAAACAAGGCCTTCAGCGTGCTACAGGGCTATCGCCGTCCCATACGAGCCGAGTTCGTCTATTCGTCCTTCAATGTACTTGCCCGGCTCCGCTGGGTCAGGTAGGGCACCGTTCCTGAACTTCTGCAAGGAGGTGACCCCCAGCATGCCGGCGTCACGCATCATGCCGTATAGGCCCCGTGTGTTAATGAAGACATGCCGAGCCTGGCACTTGCTGGTGGGGTGAGGGCATAGGGTGTGGGGGGGCGGGGGGCCTGGGCAACAGCACATGGCTGATCAGCTCAGCCTGCTGCCAGGGAACCATATCCAGCTGCCAGACTGCCATGGCTGCCTCAATCTCTCTGGTGTTATGCACCGCATGGCGCAACAGCCGTCCCCGGTTTGCTGGCTCCTCTAGCCAGCCATTTTCCACTCCCCGCACACCCTCCTCAAGCCCCAACAGGCCCCACTGCAATGCCACCTCAGCCTGCATGGCTGCAGTCGGCACCATCCCACCCTCCTGAAGCAGCCAGCTAACGTACAGGCTGCACACCATGCGGCAAACATAGGTGCACTGACGCTTTGACCAGGCTGGCAGGTGCCCACCACCCAGCCCCAAGAATCCAAATCTGCGCTGGTGCTCTGGAGCGGGTCGGCTACGTGAATGGTAAACAAGCCGCGCACGAGGAAGCCCAACAGCAGGCTGGCGATCACCGCCCTCTCGCTGCAGGCCTTCACTTGTGGCAGCACAGCGCCCGCCCCGCCCCGCCCCGCCCCGCCCCGCCCCGCCCCGCCCCGCCCCGCCCCGCCCCGCCCCGCCCCGCCCCGCCCCGCCCCGCCCCGCCCCGCCCCGCCCCGCCCCGCCCCGCCCCGCCCCGCCCCGCCCCGCCCCGCCCCGCCCCGCCCCGCCCCGCCCCGCCCCGCCCCGCCCCGCCCCGCCCCGCCCCGCCCCGCCCCGCCCCGCCCCGCCCCGCCCCGCCCCGCCCCGCCCCGCCCCGCCCCGCCCCGCCCCGCCCCGCCCCGCCCCGCCCCGCCCCGCCCCGCCCCGCCCCGCCCCGCCCCGCCCCGCCCCGCCCCGCCCCGCCCCGCCCCGCCCCGCCCCGCCCCGCCCCGCCCCGCCCCGCCCCGCCCCGCCCCGCCCCGCCCCGCCCCGCCCCGCCCCGCCCCGCCCCGCCCCGCCCCGCCCCGCCCCGCCCCGCCCCGCCCCGCCCCGCCCCGCCCCGCCCCGCCCCGCCCCGCCCCGCCCCGCCCCGCCCCGCCCCGCCCCGCCCCGCCCCGCCCCGCCCCGCCCCGCCCCGCCCCGCCCCGCCCCGCCCCGCCCCGCCCCGCCCCGCCCCGCCCCGCCCCGCCCCGCCCCGCCCCGCCCCGCCCCGCCCCGCCCCGCCCCGCCCCGCCCCGCCCCGCCCCGCCCCGCCCCGCCCCGCCCCGCCCCGCCCCGCCCCGCCCCGCCCCGCCCCGCCCCGCCCCGCCCCGCCCCGCCCCGCCCCGCCCCGCCCCGCCCCGCCCCGCCCCGCCCCGCCCCGCCCCGCCCCGCCCCGCCCCGCCCCGCCCCGCCCCGCCCCGCCCCGCCCCGCCCCGCCCCGCCCCGCCCCGCCCCGCCCCGCCCCGCCCCGCCCCGCCCCGCCCCGCCCCGCCCCGCCCCGCCCCGCCCGCCCCGCCCCGCCCCGCCCCGCCCCGCCCCGCCCCGCCCCGCCCCGCCCCGCCCCGCCCCGCCCCGCCCCGCCCCGCCCCGCCCCGCCCCGCCCCGCCCCGCCCCGCCCCGCCCCGCCCCGCCCCGCCCCGCCCCGCCCCGCCCCGCCCCGCCCCGCCCCGCCCCGCCCCGCCCCGCCCCGCCCCGCCCCGCCCCGCCCCGCCCCGCCCCGCCCCGCCCCGCCCCGCCCCGCCCCGCCCCGCCCCGCCCCGCCCCGCCCCGCCCCGCCCCGCCCCGCCCCGCCCCGCCCCGCCCCGCCCCGCCCCGCCCCGCCCCGCCCCGCCCCGCCCCGCCCCGCCCCGCCCCGCCCCGCCCCGCCCCGCCCCGCCCCGCCCCGCCCCGCCCCGCCCCGCCCCGCCCCGCCCCGCCCCGCCCCGCCCCGCCCCGCCCCGCCCCGCCCCGCCCCGCCCCGCCCCGCCCCGCCCCGCCCCGCCCCGCCCCGCCCCGCCCCGCCCCGCCCCGCCCCGCCCCGCCCCGCCCCGCCCCGCCCCGCCCCGCCCCGCCCCGCCCCGCCCCGCCCCGCCCCGCCCCGCCCCGCCCCGCCCCGCCCCGCCCCGCCCCGCCCCGCCCCGCCCCGCCCCGCCCCGCCCCGCCCCGCCCCGCCCCGCCCCGCCCCGCCCCGCCCCGCCCCGCCCCGCCCCGCCCCGCCCCGCCCCGCCCCGCCCCGCCCCGCCCCGCCCCGCCCCGCCCCGCCCCGCCCCGCCCCGCCCCGCCCCGCCCCGCCCCGCCCCGCCCCGCCCCGCCCCGCCCCGCCCCGCCCCGCCCCGCCCCGCCCCGCCCCGCCCCGCCCCGCCCCGCCCCGCCCCGCCCCGCCCCGCCCCGCCCCGCCCCGCCCCGCCCCGCCCCGCCCCGCCCCGCCCCGCCCCGCCCCGCCCCGCCCCGCCCCGCCCCGCCCCGCCCCGCCCCGCCCCGCCCCGCCCCGCCCCGCCCCGCCCCGCCCCGCCCCGCCCCGCCCCGCCCCGCCCCGCCCCGCCCCGCCCCGCCCCGCCCCGCCCCGCCCCGCCCCGCCCCGCCCCGCCCCGCCCCGCCCCGCCCCGCCCCGCCCCGCCCCGCCCCGCCCCGCCCCGCCCCGCCCCGCCCCGCCCCGCCCCGCCCCGCCCCGCCCCGCCCCGCCCCGCCCCGCCCCGCCCCGCCCCGCCCCGCCCCGCCCCGCCCCGCCCCGCCCCGCCCCGCCCCGCCCCGCCCCGCCCCGCCCCGCCCCGCCCCGCCCCGCCCCGCCCCGCCCCGCCCCGCCCCGCCCCGCCCCGCCCCGCCCCGCCCCGCCCCGCCCCGCCCCGCCCCGCCCCGCCCCGCCCCGCCCCGCCCCGCCCCGCCCCGCCCCGCCCCGCCCCGCCCCGCCCCGCCCCGCCCCGCCCCGCCCCGCCCCGCCCCGCCCCGCCCCGCCCCGCCCCGCCCCGCCCCGCCCCGCCCCGCCCCGCCCCGCCCCGCCCCGCCCCGCCCCGCCCCGCCCCGCCCCGCCCCGCCCCGCCCCGCCCCGCCCCGCCCCGCCCCGCCCCGCCCCGCCCCGCCCCGCCCCGCCCCGCCCCGCCCCGCCCCGCCCCGCCCCGCCCCGCCCCGCCCCGCCCCGCCCCGCCCCGCCCCGCCCCGCCCCGCCCCGCCCCGCCCCGCCCCGCCCCGCCCCGCCCCGCCCCGCCCCGCCCCGCCCCGCCCCGCCCCGCCCCGCCCCGCCCCGCCCCGCCCCGCCCCGCCCCGCCCCGCCCCGCCCCGCCCCGCCCCGCCCCGCCCCGCCCCGCCCCGCCCCGCCCCGCCCCGCCCCGCCCCGCCCCGCCCCGCCCCGCCCCGCCCCGCCCCGCCCCGCCCCGCCCCGCCCCGCCCCGCCCCGCCCCGCCCCGCCCCGCCCCGCCCCGCCCCGCCCCGCCCCGCCCCGCCCCGCCCCGCCCCGCCCCGCCCCGCCCCGCCCCGCCCCGCCCCGCCCCGCCCCGCATATGTGCCAGACCATTCGGTTTGCATTGTTGCCACATGGCTCAAAAACTTATTCAATAGTGCCAGGTTTGCCGACGTCCCCCCCCCCAAGGTGTCGTCGTCTCAGCATGCTCAGTTGTAATCGGCGTCCGCGCCACGCAAAAAAAGCACCCATGCAGCTCTCCTCTCCTCGCATTGGAAACGGCAATAAGGTATGCGCCCATGCAGGGACAGCTCCGCTCCATGAGCCTCCATGAGCTCCGCTTCGCTCAATTGGGAACGGGGCATTAGCGATCGCATCTCAATGACATGGGTTGCATTAGCCTTAGTACTCAGCTTAGTGTTCCGGGCCAACGCTTGGCCTTTCCGTACGATACGGGAGCACATCAACAGCGGATTTCGTTGGGAAGCACCCAGTTGGAAAGAAGCGATGCTAACAGAGGACCCAAGGTACGACACGTGTAAACAGCCGGGGAAGCTCCTTCCGTTGCGACCTCGCTGTGTTGCATTTGCAGCCTCTACCTTTACAAGATAATGCACTCCAGTCTATGCAGTGGCAATGGCAGTAACTGTGATTTATCAGAGCTTGAAGATGACACTACTACAACACACAACCCAGTCACTATCTTCACTACAGTGACAGAGTCACGGCTAAATCAGCTGCAGCGGCAATGTCAGATGTGGCCAGGGGCCCTAGTTGCAGCTCTGTGGGTTCCCATTGCACTCTCAGCACATAAAGGAAACGACCGCCTACCAGCTCGCAAGCGCAATATCCTTACAAGTGCACCTGGTGACGCTACCTATACTCAGCTCAGAGCAGGTTCACACCATAGAAGAATGGCACATACAGCATTCCGAGGCCAGCAACCCTGGCAAAGTATCAGCCAGAATGGCAGCATCAGCAAAGCCGCGACTGCAGAGGTGTGTCTAGTTTGCAGCTGGCCAGCATCCTGTTGCTGGGAGTGTGCCTGTCCCTTGTCACTGTGCTAGTAGTGGCTGTGAATTGCAGCCTACCTGCTTGCTCACTTGCCTGTCTGCCTGCCTGCTTGCCTGGCGGTCAGGATGGCAATGATTTGCCTCCGCAAGCAAGTTCAACCCTTAATGCAGCTGTGTCAGCTGTGCTGGATATGATGCAGAGCCTCAGGTGTGGACTACAACCAGCGGCCTCTACTGTTTGACCATGACTGTACATACTTTGGGTATGTCTACTGCGCACAATGGCAGGAGTCAAGGACAACGTACCAGCCTAGCCGTATACTGCTGCTGCAGGCAACCCATGGAAGGCGACAGCATCCTGCCTGACGAGCACGCTGGCAATAGACTGCCTGGGTGCAACCTCACAGTGCTCATCTTCGGCCAAGTGTCTGATAACCTGGACTCCTTATCCTTCCTGTTTCCCATTAATGCCCTACGCAACCACGCTGCGCTCCTGGTGAATACCTGGGCAGGGCCCTGGCGTCAAAGCCGCGTTACAGCTCACCCCAAATTACCCCAAATTACTGCATCACCCCCTTGCTGCTCTCTGCGCAAGCTTACCCGCACCTGTGTGTGACTGAGCTTAACTGCTGCACTCGGTCGTGGCACACCTGGCGGATACAGGTGCGCACACCGCTGGCTGCCATGGTGGACGTGGACCTGGTCTTGAATCAAGGCTTTGCGCGCTCCTTGCTGCTGAACCGCAGCTACGCGGAGCGGCTGGTTCGGCAGGCAGCGGAGGGCAACCTGCTGATTCCCCCCGCCATGGAGACGAAGCGCTGCGCAGAACCGCAGTGTCGCGACGGCGTGTTGGAGGGCCTGGTCGCAGCTAGGGGCCCGCGGGGCGTGATGAAGGCACTGTTCCGAGGAGGCTCGCTGGATACATTTCGTGAGTGGCGTCAGCCTGCGTAAACCAGTTGTCCGCAGCAGCGCACAAGTCACTCAAATGCCCCTTCTCGCAGCTTGCATCACACTGCATCACATATGGTTGCCTATGCATTGCTGAGTTCACTGCATTGATGAAGGAAGCACATGTCAAGCTCACATCAAGCTCACGACAAGCTTCAAAGAAGCCTGTGGCCCATGCACAGGGGGTATGGCAGAGCCAATGGGGTTAAAGTGATTGCCCCGTTGAGTGGATGCACTGTTGGCCTGTCTGCTGCAACCTTCCCTGCAGTGGCAGTGCTCACCTCACTTCCATTGTAGTTAGTGGACCGACCTTTGACCAGTGAAACCTCACCCAGGGACGCCAATACGTTGCATGGTCAAGACCATAAGTCTGAGTCAACTTGTGGCATGCATTGCCCCTCAGACTGCGACCGCGCAACTCACTACAATGTGGACTTTCGGCGCTGGCTACGAGCCAAGAAGTTCACATCTTACGAGGTCTGGACTGGAACCAGGCTCCCTCACGGGCCCCAGCTACTGCTGCTATTGTGCAATACTCTTGCTGCCACGGCTTAGCTGCGCCAAAACCCTGCTGTTCTGCGTCCACCCGTTTGCGGGGCGGCCTGCGCCTGGCGGCTTGTTGCCTGTCACCCTGCAGCTGGATCCAGTCGTACTGATCGGACATGACTGACCAAACATGCACGCTGCTGCTGGGCCTTGCTGTCTCCTGGAGCCCAGGAGCTCAGGTGTTCCCTACAATGGGTGTGACATCACTCACTGCCATAGCTCCCACCCCTTACGTGCTTTGGGGTCACAGGGTGCCTTGGACACATGAGTGGAAGCTGATGGCTGGTACCCAGAATCGCGCATCTCCCCAACTTATACCAATGACATTGTCGCCCCTCAGGTTCCCTATGCCCCAGTCAGCGAACCGTGGTACATTGGTCACCGTGCGCTGCTGCCTTGGTATGACGTGCGTTTCAAGGGCTTTGGCTTCAACAAGCAAATGCAGGTGCAGTGCAACACGGGGCTGGCAGTGCGTGGCCAGCTTCATCCAGCTCAGGCTCAGGCCAGGCAAACTGGGCAGGAGTGCTCATGTCAGGCCACCCCGGTCAGAGCCAAGCACTCTAGTCCAAGTTGCTGTTTGGCTGTGACTGCAGTGCACAATGTCTGGCATGACTTTCCAATGTCAGCCAGATCAAAGCACAGCAGCAGTGCGTAGATGATGATGCTGGCGTGCAGGTGGCTTACGCTGCGGGAAACATGGGCATGCGCCTCATGGTGCTGGCCGATGCATGGCTCATCCACCTGCCACACCAGACCACCATTGCTGCCCGCCTTTTCAGCCAGGGTGGCCAGTTCAACAGCTATGTCCAGGGCTCTAGCGCAGAGGGCATGAGCCTGGAGGAAGCACGCGCACATCGCGAGGCGCTGCTGCAGGCCGCCAGCCAGGACAGCAGTCCTGGGCTGCAGCTGTCACACGACCGTGAGAAGCAGCCAGCAGCCAGCAGCTTACACCGTACCCTGCTCACTCCCACCACCAGCCTGGCCACTGCGCAGGCACAGCAGCCCTGGCAGATCAGTGCCTCCAGCAGCACAGTCCGCCTAACAGGGCGGTGGATAGCTGGGCAGCAGCAGGGCCTGGCAGCCACAGCTGGTCGAGCAGTAACACAATCACAGGAAGTGATGATCAGTCAGCAGCAGGGCGGTCAGGCCAGCCAGCTGGAGCTGCAGGCACAACAGCTGTACCTCCACATGTGGGAGCTGGGACATGTGTGCATGGAGCAGAGCCCCCTGCCTGATTACACGCCAGTGCTGTCGCCAAGCAGCATACGGTTGCTGCGCATGCTGCCTTGGTGGACACCCTTCAGCAGCAGGTAAGACGTCCTGTCCATTGTGGCCAAGCACCCTGGATACCTAGGACACGCACCCCACACCACCACCTCGTTGCTCCCACCCCTGCTGAAGCCATGACATCATAACCTGCATGGCCCACTCTATCACTTGAGAACCTGCAAAGCTGGGAGCAAAAGATTGAACTCGGAAGAACAACAGTAGAAGGCAGACAACGCAGGGCCGTTGGTAGGTGTGAGTTGGAGCGGGTCTGGCTCAACTTGTCATTGAAAGATGAATTCAACCGTCAGCAGAACTTGTAGATGCATTGAGATGGTGATGGGCAGTCCTTTGGAAAACCAGTGCGGTCAGAGGTTGCAGAGCTTGGTACATGGCTGCCTTGGATTGGAAGAGTAGTGAGGTGGAAGAGTAGTGAGTAGAGTTGAAAACGGTAGAGGTCCGTAGTGATGTTGAACAGCCTTGGGCAGCCCCTCAGGCCCTGAGGTCCACAGCCACGGCCATCGCAACCTACTGCCGGAGTCAACAGATCTGACAAGGAAACGGGTGAAGGCAGCTTCCAGGGCAGCTAGCAAATCCTGGCCAGCTCACCCCGTAAGCTGACAGCAGCCCCTCTGATCACCCGGCTGCGCTTGACACCTTTCCCATTTTGTTTGCACTGACTATGGCCAAACTAAGAGCAGGGAACTGCATGCAATATGTAATGGTGTAGAGATTAGATAGCACATAGAGTGCAACATTGATGCGCACGGCACACACATAAACACACACACATGGTATGCTCGGTTTTATCAAGAAGCATCAAGCAGGTGGTGCCCTACACCACAGTGTCACAAACAGACATGTTAGCTTTGTTGCGTATTGCTTTGTTGTTGCGTATTGCCACAGGTGGGCAATAGGGCAACCCTCTCCGGCTGACTTGAAGGTGGACCCGCCTGCCTTGCCAGCATACAAGAGGGAGGAGTTGTTAGAGAACAAGAAGAAGCTGCAAATGTGCACTTCCCTTCCCTACAACAATGGCAAGCCTGGTGGGAGAGAGACACATAGGCGCAGAGGTCATAGCCGCTGACCCGCACCTCACACTGAGGTATCTAGTTCTGCATCACACTCTGCGCCTAGCCGTGCTGCGTGCTGCTGTTGGGGTGTCACTTTGACAGCCAAGAGCCAAGGCTCGGCAGGAACACTGTAGGGTTGAGTGTTGGCAAGTTGCTGCTGGCATCTCAGCGGGTCTTGTAGTGGAGCTGGTCCCATCTTACGTCGCGTTGCCAGCCATCTGCACAAATGCATGCTGGCATGTAGCCCATCCGGTCAGCCAGTCGGTAGCTTCTCATGCTTTATCTTATGCTCAAGAATTAACCGCATCCTCTCATGCAGACCTCAGCCTACAGTCAGGTAGCCCCAACTAACAGAAAACCTACCCCTGGTAATCAAAACGACGCCGCGCCTCAGCCACGTGGTTTATAGTCATGTAACGCACATCCCCGGATAGAATCTCTATAAGCTACGGAGTGAAGCGTGTTTCAATGACTTCCGTGCATTGTGCTGAGCGCACTGGCGGCTCAAATGTCAACATTCAAATGCATGTGTGTTTTGCTCATGCGGGCCTCACCGCGACCGACGTGGCCCAGTAGCCGCTGCAAACAGTTATGGACCGTTGCCGCAGTGATACGTTGATCATGCCATGCCAAACAGATGCAACTGAGCAGTACGGATGCCCTGGCCACTCTGCCAGGCCCCACAAGGTGTGTAGGCCATAGTTACATCACCTTGCTGGGCAGTTTGTGTCCAGTCTCTTATGCCTGCCCTGCGCTTGCGTGATGAGCTCGTGTTCATCTCCGCTGTGGTCCCCTGCTGCTCCTCAGCTGCAGCAACAAGTGGATGGGTGAGCAGCCCTCGGGCTGCACTTGCACCTGTTGCCTGCTGCTGTCGTGGGGGTGCAGCAGGAGGGGGGAGCAGGTCAGGGGCGGCACCTGCACCAGCTGCCTGCTCCTGCCAAGGGGGTGTAGAAGGATGGGGGAGCAGGTCAGGGGCGGCACCTGCAATAGCACCTGCTGCTGCCCCCAACTCATCCCCATGCAGGGCGGCTACTGTGTTACGAATATTAGCCATGACAAGACCCTTCAACTTGGGCTTCAACCACCCTTTCATGATCTCCTGCTGGTGGAAGTGAAGGTAGGCTTGCAGCTCCCTGACAGATAGCTTGTTAGCCTCCTCAACAGTGGTGTGGCTGTAATCGCGCCCATTATAGGTCAGAGCATATGTTGCTGCCAGTATATGCTGCCCCTCATGATCCTCCCCATCAACCACCACCTGCCCCACCCTATGAGTTGCTGTTGCTGCTTTCATCTCCGACTTTGCTGTCGGTTGGGCCCTAGCTGCTGCTGCCTCCTCACGTCGCACTTCCTTGCGTAGCTCCGGCAGCAGCTATGCAAAGTCAAGCGGTCCACGCCGTCAATGGCATCGCTGTGGAAATGCATGGACATGATCTTAAGCAGAGCTGGTAGCTCCATGTACATGCCGGTCCCATGCTTGAGTTGCTGCAGCAGGGACTCCACAGTGGCATTGGATACTGGGCAGGCAAGGTAATACACCTCTAGATGCAATTATAATTGTTGCTGGTCCTGCTCACTCAGCGCGTGGTAGTCGGCCATGGCACGGATCTGCTTGCCATGCTTCTCCCTTGTGCCATGCGCGTCCTACATTCGAGGGTCACACATTGTCAGCCGCTGCCCTGTCCTCTTCTGCTGCTGGCCCTGCACTTCCTGTTGTTGCTGCTGGTCTTCCTGTTGTTGCTGCATCCTCTCTGCATGGTGAACCACTTCTTTGGCTGCCTCCCAACACGTTGCAGGGTCAGAGCTGCCAAGAGGTGCAAATAGGCCGGGCAGGGCATTCTGTATTTGGACGTGCTGTTCGTAGTAGCTTGACATGGCCCGGCAATGCGCATGCAGGTAGGTGAGCAATTGGTGCTCCTGCGGCTAGCGCTGCTGAGCTGGCACCAAGTGGTGCAACTCGCCTTGCATGTCTGACAGGAGCTGCGAGCTGTTGGGCCACGTCTGTGACAGGCTGGTCTGCACAGCTTGGGTAAGCCGATGCAACTCGAAAGCATGGAAGCCATCATGCTGACTTGCCTACAGGAGTTCCGGTTGAAGCAGAGATCGGCCCACTAGCGCCACCACGGAAATCTTCAGCAGCAGGTCAGTGTCCTTGAAGTAGGCACTGAGCGTGACCGCCCAAGGTGAGGATCGCTCCCTTTGGCCCTTCACCACACGTGCCACAGCCTCCCCGGAAAGCCGCCATACACGTGGGCAAGTTGGAAAGGCAAGGAATGATCTTACAAATGTGCATTGCCCCATGTGTCCATGCAAGTTGCGGCCAATGTACAGCGAGGCAAAGCGATCCCAAGTCCGGGGCTTGATGTGATCAACAAGCAACAACATCAGGTATGCACTAGCCTGACACTGCACATGTGCATGGCTGCAACGTATCCCACATGACATGACACATGACTTGACTTCATGCACCTCCCACACCCATGTCCAGGTTCTATGACCGGGACGTCTCAGCCGCACTAAACATCCGCCGCTGTGCAGTCGATCCAGGGCCACGCCCCACTGAGCTCTGCAGATGGGATGGCCGCCCGGACTTGCCCCAGCCAGGCCAGCCAGGCCAGGAGTGGGTGTACCTCCCGATAAGGCACAGTTGCGCAAGCGGCGGCGATAGCCAGCTACAGCAAAACAATCCAAGAAACCAAGATTCCAAACCCTCCACAAAGGGGTGAGTTAGAGCTATAGGGTTAGTTAGAGCTCGAGCTAGTAGTAGACCTGGAGGCACACACACCAGAAGGCCTTACAATAATGATTTCGCAGCCTGTGTTTGATCACAACTCTTGCTTTACTTTGGTGTTGCATGAGGGCTATAGGGATTAAAACCTGTTTTGCAAGCAATTAAGGCAGTATATGTTGGCCGCATGTGCAAGCATGTAAGCATGTGTGACAGTGTACGTGCGCGGCAAGACCCTGCTGGTGAATTGGCGTCGCAAGTGGCGGGGTGGCCATCTACATCAAGCCATCCCCGGCCTGAAGTTCGTAACCCCTCACAATGGGGACGTGTGTAAGAGCTAGTAGTAGTCCTGGAGGTGATGATGTACGGATTTGAAGTGGGCATTGGGCACGCTAGCAGTAGCATTTACAGCAGATGTGTTTGATTACAGCTCTAACTTTACTTTGGAGTTGCATGAGGGATCATAAGATGTAAAGATGGCCGTTGCTTTATGAAGAAGTTCGGTAGTTGTGCCTAGGACGCGCGATGCGTCGTATCTCGTGCTAAGCTTGTTGAGATGCTATGCGCAGAGCAGGGCAGCCCTCGCGTTCACAGTTGGGGAGACGCAGCCGTTACATACTGCAAGCGAGAGCTCACCAGCAGCTGTTCGTATGCTGCCAACTCACGCGAGGACGTGTCTCAAGCACTTCGCGGGTGTGTGCATGCAGCATTCAGCTTGTTGTGTCGTTCCCACAGTGATGTCAATGTGCCATGAGCTGTCATATACAGGTTGTTTCAACTGTGGAGAATGCAGCACTACCTGATGGGAGTGTTTGGATCAAGCGCCTGTCATGCCGCGTGCAGCATGCTCAGTTAGCGGTAGCAGTCAACGCATCGAAGAGGCTCGCTACGACATGTCGTGTAGCGTCAAGTCTCACTGCAGCAACCAGCAGTAGTGAGATGGGGCAGGAGGATGATTTGCGGGCCTCAGTGGATGCCTGGTGCGCAGCCGCCACTGCTGCAGCCACTGCTGCGGCCAGCTCTGACCCAGAGCCTGATGATGATGCCAGCTCAGCTGTGGAGAGAGCGCAGCTGGCTGAGCAGCACATCAAGCTGGTGCAGCAGCTGCTGCAGCTGAACGGCGACCACAGCCCTCAGCCCCAGAAGGCCCGGAGCAAGGCTGCTGCAGCTCCCCCCGGCCTGCTGACCGCTGCCTGCAGGCTGCATGCGCACCTGCACTCGGTCCTCATGTGGCTGCCAGACAGTGCTGCCTCCAGCCTGCCCCTGCTGTTCAGTTGCGCAGCTGAGTTCCAGCTGCCCCTGCCCAGCCTGGCTCAGCAGCAGGTGGAATGGCTGCTGGAGCACCCCCTCTGGCTGGAGGCTTTGTCCCGCCCTTGCCAGGACTGGCCCCAGGGGCGAGGCCTGGTGCTGGAGCCAGGCAGGGCGCCCCCTCTGCTGCTGCCCCTGCTGGCCGCATTGGGTGCTGCTGTGGCTGTGCCTGGTGCCGCCGCCCCCTCCCTGCCACCTGCCCTGGAGGCACACATCGCGTCCTGGCCCAGCTTCAGCCCTGGGCAGCGGCAGGACCTGCAGCAGGCAGTCTGGAGGGTGGAGGCTGCAGCAGAGGAGGCAAAGCTAGAGTACAGCCAGTTGGATTTATACGAGGAAGATTGTGCAGGGAGGGCAGGGGAGGAGTTGCAGAGGTTTCAACCAGTGACAGTGGAACAGGCTGGAGTCGCTGCAGCAGCAGCAGGAGCAAAGCCAGCAGCAGAGTCAGCCATAGGGGCGGCAGAGAAGATGGATTCTGTTGCTGCAGCCACAGCCACAGCAGCAGCAGCAGCAGCAGGAGCAAAGGCAGCTGCTGGAGCAAAGGCAGCAGCAAGGGCAGCTAAAAGGGCAGCTCAAAGGGCAGCAAGGAAAAGTGATCGTCTTGCTGCAGTCATAGCCACAGAACTAGCAGCAGCAGTGCAGAGACCGGTGGCGGAAGCCGCAGACTCAGCAGCGCACGACGAAGCAGCAGCTGGAGGAGGATCAGGAGCAGGAGCACCTGAAGGGGTATCAATTCAGGCATTGGCTGGGTCAGCAGCAGTGCCACAAGGGTCAGGCTGCAATGGCTTGGCAGTAGAGGTCCTATCTGGTTCTGAATCTTACCCTGATGACCTGGCTGTGGCTGGCAGGGCTGCAGGGCTGGGCAGAGCAGATCAGGCGGCTCAGCTGCCGTCCTTGCAAGCAGCACCTCAGCCTTCTCTAGCAGCACACCCAGGCGGCGCTGACCTGACTGAAGCAGTGGGAGGGCATGAGCAGGGGCCAGGGGCTGGGGAGGTGCAGTGGAAGGAGCCTAAGGCTGCAGCAGCAGCAGCACCCTCAGCAGCAGCCAGCAGCGGCGAGGTGGGGCAGGAGGGCGAGCTGCTGGCCTCAGTGGATGCCTGGTGCGCAGCCGCCACTGCTGCAGCCACTGCTGCGGCCAGCTCTGACCCAGAGCCTGATGATGATGCCAGCTCAGCTGTGGAGAGAGCGCAGCTGGCTGAGCAGCACATCAAGCTGGTGCAGCAGCTGCTGCAGCTGAACGGCGACCACAGCCCTCAGCCCCAGAAGGCCCGGAGCAAGGCTGTTGCACCTCCCCCCGGCCTGCTCACCGCTGCCTGCAGGCTGCATGCGCACCTGCACTTGGTCCTCATGTGGCTGCCAGACAGTGCTGCCTCCAGCCTGCCCCTGCTGTTCAGTTGCGCAGCTGAGTTCCAGCTGCCCCTGCCCAGCCTGGCCCAGCAGCAGGTGGAATGGCTGCTGGAGCACCCCCTCTGGCTGGAGGCTTTGTCCCGCCCTTGCCAGGACTGGCCCCAGGGGCATGGCCTGGTGCCGGGGCCAGGCAGGGCGCCCCCTCTGCTGCTGCCCCTGCTGGCAGCATTGGGTGCTGCTGTGGCTGTGCCTGGTGCTGCCGCCCCCTCCCTGCCACCTGCCCTGGAGGCTCACATCGCGTCCTGGCCCAGCTTCAGCCCTGAGCAGCGGCAGGACCTGCAGCAGGCAGTCTGGAGGGTGGAGGCGGCGGCGGAGGAGGCAAAGCTAGAGTACAGCGGTGGGGAAGGGGAGGGCAGAAGGAAGGAGGGTGGGAAGGGGCAAGGGAAGGGAAGTACGGGAGCCACAGTGGGGACACCTGCGAAACTGGCAGCACCAGGACCTGCAGCAGGGGCAGGGAACGGCAGCAGGGGTCAGCAGGGTGCAGTCATCACCTCAGCAGCCCAGGCATCAGCAGCATTATCAGCAATAGCACTGCAGCAGGCGTCTGCAGAGATCGCTGTGGGGTTGAGGAGATCTGCAAGCAGTGCGCTGCAGCAGGAGGGGCTGCCTGGCTCTGCAGTGCTGGCCGACACCCTAGCTGTAGCTGGCAGTGGAGGGGAGACAGCTGGTGTGACCAGCCAGGCAGGCTCTGCCCCTAACCTACAGCCTCACCCTCCGGCAGCAGCACAAGGTGGCAAGGGAGCCCTGGTGAAGGGCAAGGGAGCGACACAGCAGGGAGGTGGAGGGCAGGTGGAGGAGGGAGGCGCAAGTCAGGGCAAGGGCAAGTCAGGGCATGGCCTGCGTGGCTCGGCAGGTGGTGGGGAGTCAGAGCCTCATGGCCAGGGCCAGCATGGCAAAGGGGACGAGGTGGCGCGCTGGCAAGACCTGGCCTCTGCAACAGCTGTCCTGAATCTCGACCTCAAGACAGCCAGCAGCAACCAGCTGCAGCCCTTGGTGGATGGCTGGTGCCAGGCGCTGCTGGCTGCCGAGAGGAATGGCCACTCAAAAGGCAGCAGCAGCAGCAGCAGCAGCGGCGACAGCAGTCAGCGTGAGGCAAAGTCTGGTCAGGAGCAAGCGCACCTGGAACAGCAGGCTCTGCAAGCCGTCTGGGTCAAGGCATACCAATGCTTCCTGTCGCGCTTACGACAGCTGATGGCCGGTTGCCCCTCCGAGTCTCTGGAGCACGCCCAGCTCCTGTCCATGTTGCAAGCCGTGCAGCACCAACTGCACAGGGTGCTGCTGTGTCTCCAGCCCGCCCAGACAGAGCTGCTAGTGGCAGCGCTTCAGAGCTACATCAACTCTGGCAAGGCCGCGGTGAAGCCCTGGACCCCAGCGACTAAGGTCACGCTGGCACACCTCCTCGCCCAGCCCGCATGGCTTGACTCGCTGTGCAAGCGAGAAACAGGAAAACCCACATCAATCGTGCGCATCATGCGAGTGCTCAGTATTCTCGCCGTGTGGACAAAAGATTGTCCTTGCAGCGCTCCCCGCGAGCTCATGCTCCGAGTCAACAAGGACTTGGAAAAGCGTGAGATGCAGTACGTGCAACTCGCGGTGTACTGCATGGAGAGGGGCATCGTGACGCAGTTGATAAGCAGCGGCCCGGGGACCCAGGCGGGTATGCCATCTGCCAGCGAGCTTCAAACTGTCCTGTTCAACTGCGACGTCGACAAAGCGGAGTCCATGCTGACCAAGCTGCAGCGACTGCAGCCCGTACCTGAGACATCTACAAACGATGCGCCCGGTAGCACCGCAGAAGTTGTTGCGCTCCCCGCCACACCCACGTCCGTTTCTAAAGCCACGCCAGGCCCTCTGCGCGACCTGTACGCCAGCCTCGCCAAGGTCAAAAACTCGCCTGGGATACCAAGCCCAACAGCCGTTATGCATCAGGTGCACACAGCAGTTGCAGAAGTAGCACGCAGCTCAGCCGGGCTACGGACAGGGGTGGCTCACGCGACCTCGCCCGGCCGCGCGCCCGGCAAGCAGGCTCACGGCGACACACCGGCGTCCGGTGTGGAGGCGGAGCTTCTCAGTTTGCTGGCACAGCTGCTCCCCGCGGTTTGTTCTGGATGCACCGCTAGCCAGGGACTCCATTTACTGACCCGTCTGAACAGCCTGGACAGTTTTTCGCTGCGCTTGCCTAAGTTCGAGCCTCTTCTGACAGCCTTGGCATGCGGTGTCGAGGCTGAAGGCTGGCTGGACACAGCACAACAGGAGCATGTGGTACCACGTCTTATCAGGCAGCTGGCTGCAGGGCAGGTGCCAGCCAGGTAAATGTGTGCTGAGGGGTGGAGGGCATTGCTAGCTAGGGCGATTAAACAAGACAGCAGGAGCAGGCAAGCAGTACAAGCTTGGGTACAAGTACACGCCTGCCATATCATGCCAACCTTCTTCCACTGCCATGCACTCATGCGTTGCCAGGCTGGCAAGTCAACCAGCCAAAACCAGCCAGTGGTGCTCCTTCTGCCATGCATCCTTGGGTTGGCTAGACAGGCTAGTCCCGGCCCTTGTCTCCTCATCCATCTGCCGCATGCTGCGAGCGTGCTCCTTCTTGTTAGCACGATGTGACCCTGACCACCCCTTCTGTCGCCCTGGCACCGTGCAGTTGGTCGGGACTGCTGCCCCTAGCAGTCCACACTGCCCAGCACCTTCATGCCTGGACCCCCCCTCACTGCCACCAAGCCCTGCTCTGCCTGCTCAAGCTGGCCCAGGCTACCAAGTCCACCAGCCTGCACCAGCCACTGCAGCAGGCGCTGCTGGCGGCAGGGCCAGTGCTGGCTCAAGCCGGCAGCCCCAGGCCCCAGCAGGGGGTGGTGGGTGGGAGCGGGGGAGGGGGGCTGCGGCGTCCAGTGACTACTACTACGCGGAACATCTGGGGGGGCCAGGCGGCGGCTGTGCTGAAGCCCAATGCTGTTCAGGAGGACACGGTGGCCATGTATGCAGAGCTGTTGGAGTGAGTTGGGGAGGGTGGGTGGTGAGAGGGTGGGGTGGGTGGTGAGAGGGTGGGGTGGGTGGTGAGATGGTGGGGTGGGTGGTGAGAGGGTGGGGTGGGTGGTGGGGGAGGAGGGGGTGGCTGGCAATGGCAGGAAACATGGAGGTGACCAAGCATGTGTATGAAGGGCCCCTGCAGCGTACACTAAAGCAAAGCAGCTTCTTGATCACATGATCAAATTCGACCCCTGCTCCTGCCCCTCCTACTCTCACGCCCCTGCCCCTCCTACTCTCACGCCCCTGCCCCTCCTACTCTCATGCCCCTGCCCCTCCTAGTCCCATGCCCCTGCCTCTCCTAGTCTCGTGCCACTGCCTAAAGCCACTCTTGCACCACGCCCCCTGCAGGCACAGCCCTGAGGAGCTGGTGCCCAGCGTGTTTGCCTCAGTAGAGCAGGCCATGCGCCAGTTCAGGCATTGCAGCAACGAGACGGCTGTGCGGCTGGCTCAGCTGGTTCTGGAGCAGGTGCGGTGGTCAGGGGTCGTTAAGGCCATGGTTTGACCTGTAGCCTAGTAAGGAGGTGGGGGCTGGGGCTGGGGCAGGGGCAGGGAGTGGGGCTGGGGCTGGGGGCACTCTGCCGCAGTTGCACTGACTGTGGTGATAGCGCTACTTCAGATGTTTTGCTCATGCCGCAGGGTTGGCAAGCAGGCAGGGTGTGTGTCCGATCAACCTGCCCGTCTCAATGCCCAGTTGCCTGCCAACTCCACCTTGCACCCCTGGCTCTACCTGGCTGGCTGCCTTCCTGCGGTGCCTGCCACAGGTTGAGGGTGAGGACATGAGCCGTGACGAGCAGGGAGTGCTGCAGGTGGAGCCGGGCCTGGTCAGGAGCCTGGGCCCCCTGCTGAAGAACCTGAACACACGCATTGAGGCATACGGGCAGTGGGGTGCCTCCGCGGCTATGCCTGTGCGCATGCTCAATCAACTGGCCCGCATGTCCCTGCTGCTGCAGAAGGAAGGTGAGGGGAGGGGTAAGGAAAGAGGAGGCAAGGGGCAGGTAGAGCGTGGATGTATGAAGGACTGGAGTAGAAGAGGTGCACCTCAAGTGCCCCTTCAGAGTTCATTAGGGGAGTTTTAGGTGCCCCTTAGGAGTTCCTTAGGACGCCTCTGGGGCCCTGCTCCCCAGGGTGTGGCTGCCTCGTAGCTCCCCTTGGAGCTCGAGGTAGTAGAGAGGAAGAACACGTGATCCTTGGGCTTGCCTGCTGTGTGCCTGGCAGCCTCATATGCCGCTGCAAGCCACCGTCCCAGCGCCAGCTACAGTCAGAGGAGCTGATGCCCAGCCCATGTCACGGCACAGCAGGATGTTGGCAGGGAGCAGGGTGGAGAGGAATGACACGACTGATAAGGGACAGTGAGCACCGCAGTCAGGCTGCTGACAGACACAGGTTGTTCCTAGGCAACTCACTTGTCTGCTTGCCATGGGGTCTGAAGAGCACTGCCCAGCTGCCATTTGCTGTGCCATAACACTTGCATGCCCGCTTCCTGCCCCTGGCTGGCAGTAGTCGCACATTAGGTGGCCTCGCTGGTCTCAGCTCACCACCTGGAGGGGAGCAGGAGGGGGAGGAATGACACGACCGCTAAGGGACCATAGCACCACAGTTAGGCTGCTGGCAGAGGCTGCTGGCAGTGGCTGCGGGACTGCCTCATGTATCAAATGGTGCTGCGGGTCACTTGGGTATGATGAGTGACTGCAGAGGCCCCTCTCGTCCCCTCCCTCCTGCTTGCCTGCAGACCAGGTGACCGTGAGAGCGACCATGAAGCACGTCGGCAACGAGTTGCAGGCTGAGTGGCATCTGGAGCAGTTAGACGCAGCTACACTGTTTGAGCTGACGTACGCGGTGACAACTGTGGTGAGTGGTGGTCGGGGCGGGCGGGCTGGGAGGTATTTCTCCACGCATGTCGCCGCCTACCTGTGTTCTTAGGGCGCGGACGACCGCGAAGTGTACAACAAGCTCATGCAAGCCTCCAGTCGACGCCTCGACGGCTTATCTGCGACGGAGCTGGTAGCCTGCCTGGCACGTCAAGCGCGCCCGATTCCAATGTCACCTCAGGCCACGCAACTCTTCAACGTGAGCCGGCGTGGCTAGCGAGCAGCCAGGTTGTGTGTGACGCGATGCGTGACATCCGCGGTTCCGGCACCCGCAGGTCACGATGCGCGAAGCTATAGCGAAGCTGCACAAGATGACTGCGCACGACCTTGCCACGCTGATCCACGCTATCTCGCAGCTGCACCTGGTTCGGGACCTGCCCATGTACACCCCAAAGCTGCCAGAGGTGCGCCTCGCACTTTCACACGGCCCCTTCCACACAGCACAGAGGCACGCTATGGCAACAGAGGCTCTGGCAGCACAGGAATAAAGTGGAGCTGCAGACCCCTGCAGCCTGCCTGGCCTGGACTTGCTGTGGCTCATAGGAAACATTACAAGCCAGCTGCAGCAGGACAGTGGTGGTGACCGTGGTGGCGGAGCTTGCACAGGGGTGGAGATGAGTTGTGTTGTCATTGTCTTTGTGCAGTTGTGCAACGCTCTGGCCACCCACCCAAGCTGGCTGGCTGAGCCTGACCCAGAGGACGTGTACCTAGTGCTGGCATCCCTCTCCCTCCTAAGGTAGATACTGCCCCCCCCTTCCTCCCACTGCCTCTTCTTAACCTTCCCTGCTTCCTCTCCTTCACCCTCGCTTACCTCTATCTCCATCGTCTCCCACCTCCTCACCAGCACCAGTGACTGTGCCTGCTCTTACCCTATTGCCTGCGTCACCGACTCCCACAGTGCTTGAAGCAAGGCGTGGCACTGCTTGGTACGTCATGGCATGCCCAATTACACTGCGTTGTCCTGGTGCTGGGTTCAAATCCTGCTGCCCCCAGGTGGCACCACAAGCTCCTGCTGGAGCAGGCCGCCACCGCAGTGCTGAAAAACAAGGAGGCCCGCAACACGCGCATCATGAACAAGGCGCTGATGTGTGCGGCTCTGTTAATGCACAGCTCCAGCACCACTCCCAAGCTCTTCAGTGCCTGTGCACAGGTGGGGGATCAAACTTGGGTACGGGTCAGGTGTGCTTGTCAGCGAGGATACAAGCCAGCAACCCTTCAGCCTCAGCTGTGGATACCACTTATATGAGCCTCCACAGGCTAGGGTAGGGGCTGGGTACAGGTGAGGACCTGCATCTCCATTGATAGGACCTCTCAATCATTAGGACATCGCAGTAAGAGGCTTAGACTAGGGCTAGGGCTGGGTGAGGGTTGTGGCTGGGGTAGGGGGTAGGCACCCCACCCCGCCCACCCCAGCCCCTTCCAGCCGCTAAGGTTAGGGTTAGGCTAGGGTTAGGTCTGGATACGGGTCAGGTTCAGCCCAGGCGCACACACAGCCCTGCCTGACTGGCTTGCCTGCAGCGCTTTGCATCCCTCATGCGGCGGGGCGAGCTGAATGGCAGGGTGCTGGTCAGGCTAGCCTGGGCCACAGCAGTGGCTAACCAAAACCCTGACTGCCAAGTCCCGGCTGGGCAGGGCAAGGCTGCCGCAAAAACCATTGTCAGGCCATTTGTGCAGCTGCTTCTTGAGGCGCTGAAAGACAAGTCACAGGTGAGCGACAATGATTTTGCCCTGCTGCTGCTGCTGTCTCTGCTGTCCCTATGGCCAACGCTGCTGCCGCCCACGTCAATACTGCTGCTATGGTTGCCGCTGCTGACACTGGCCCGACCCTCGTCCAGTAATCGTTTGACCCTGCTGCTGGTGACACTGTCGGCATGTTTAGACATACACCATACCATCTTGCTGCAGGCAATGATGCTGTGACCGCACCGTATATCACATCTCACGCCTCATGCTTACAAGTGTGACATGTGTGACCCACAGAGCATCGCTGCCAGCAAGCCGCTTTGTGGGTCCCTGGCCTTCTCTCTGCGCATCTGGGCGGTGACCCTCCCTAGCCTCAAGGTAGGCCAGCAGCTGCCTGGACCTTTGGACCCCTGGCCCTCCCGACCCTCCCTGGTGCACCTCCCAACATGGGCTGCAGGGCATCCAGGACATCTGAGTAGCCACAGCGCACCAATGCCGTGCTCTGGTCCGCAGTGTGGACTTCGCACTCCTGTCTTGGGGCACACATGTGGCCATCTTCCCGTTACACCCTTCCTTTGCTTACCCCTACGTGCCAATGCCAATGTGCTCCTGTGTGCTGCAAACAATGCAGAGTGACCTTTGCGACTCGTGCGACTTGCTTATTGTGCCACTCTTCACACCTAAGCTCCAACACTGTCCCACAAGCTCATCGTGGCTGCAGGACACCATGAACCCTGTCTGGCAGCCATGTCAATCATGGTTTTGTCCTACATGCTTGAACTCTGACTGGGAGCCTTGATACTTGTTTTCTGGTTAGGGTCATATCTGGGCCTGTCCATATTTTGAGTCCAGGCCTGTTTGGGCTTGTTCATATTTTGAGTCATTCCCGGATGTTTGGGCTGTAAGCCTTCTTCTATCGTCGATCCTAGATGACAGGCTTTGTCCTACAATCTGGTTTGGGTCTTAGGCATGAACCACCCAAGGCCTGCCTCCTTGGTGTTGCAACTCCCACCACCTTGTGCCTGCAGGTCCCTCAGGAGCTAGTTGACCTCAGGAAGCAGGAGTCCCACTCCTCCACTGTGTCAGACACACAGAAAGGCGTGACCCGCATACTGCGCAGCACCCCTTCCTTTGGGCTGCACAAGGTGCAGAGCGAAGTCAATGTGAGTGTGAGGGACATAGAGAATGTAGTATGGAGTCAGGCAAAGCATAGCAACACGGCAGAGACGGCGCACTGACATGACACAGGCATGACCCTGAAGTGCGAGTATTGATCGCGGGAGCGTGTCTAGTGCGAAATGAAGGACACAAACTCCATGAAACGCTTCGCAGGTGGGCCATGGGTGGTTTGTGGACATCACCGCCACCGGCCCTGCGGGTGTGAATTACGCTTTTGAGGTGGACGGCCCGCAACACTTTGCAGCTAATGACAGCACCGTTCAACTTGGCAACACAGCAATCCGCGACCTCTGCGTGGGTAAGCTGGGCTACCTGGTCGTAAACGTCACGGCTGACATGCTTGCCGGCCAAGGGATCATGCAAACTAACAAATCTATGGCTGACAAGCAGACGTTGGGGGCGATAAAGAATGCCATGGCCGTCGCTGCTGGAAAGCAGCAGAAATGCACTGCAGAAGCCAGCGTTTTGTGCCTTAGTTAGGAGGTAGGGTTGCGTTGTGTGCAGGGAGTCTCTTCTACCCAATATCCAGAGGAGTGATGGTGATGCATCAGCTGTTGCAGCCTGTAGGTCCGAGCTTTCGTTTTTTTCTATGGTAAGTGTATTGTGCGCACCCCAGCTGATGCATGCTATGGTTGGCATTGTATGCCATGGTGTCGAGCTGCTCATGTGGAGGGATGTGGCGTTGTGTGCAGTCCATACATATGACCGCAACCTGTTATACCTAATGTTCACAGGAATGCGGGGTTTGCGTGAGTTGTTGTAGCATGCAAATCCGGGCTTGCTGTAGTTGCACAGCGAACCAAGCTCTTTTTAAGCCCCTTCAGTGTTCCTTTTTTTCTATGGGTGATTGTAATGTGCGCACCTCGGGTGATTGCGGCTTTGCGTCCGCCAGTCTGTCCTAAGGGATACGAGGTCGCGGGCCACGAGGTTCGTTCATATGGTCAAATGCATAAAAGTGAGGCGTGAGAAGCTTGAAGTGAGGCGTGAGAGCAACAGCTCGCATCAAGATGAGCTACAACACAAGCCTTACGTACTTGAGTTGAGGCTTATAAGCGGGAGGCGGGGAGTGAGCGTGCCACAAACTGTGATCAATGTCAGCCCTTCCGCTTGCCATGCTTCCTTTTCTTCTGGCCTGGTTCTCTCACGACCTTGGCCCCGCTCCCGCCCCCGTCCTGCATCCTACGTTTCCCAAAGAACGGCATGAACTGAGAGATTACTTCTTGCGTCACGTTGATTGTCAATCGAGCTTCAGTGTTGCTGGTCAATGCGCACCCCAGCAAGAACTCCGCTCCCATCGTGAGGCTCACATCGCGCTCAAAGGCCGCAGGGGAGTTTGGCGAGGGGTCGCCGGCCAAGGGTGGGCCGGGGCTTGTACCGTTGCTTGGTCCACTATCGGGTGTCGCGTACATCTCAAACATTTTCCTTCGATGGGATATGACATCAGCCGTGGCTGCCATGATACCAGGGCCAGGGACGGCTGAGTCTGGCAGCTGCACCAAAGCATCTACTGTGCCACTGAGTAGCTGCTGGAGCTGCCCACCACTGGTGCTGTCAGTGGTAACAGGCCAGGACTTGGGCAGACGGAGCTGTGTGTGGAGGTCATAGGGGCAGCCAGCACGGAGTTGGGCCTCCAAGAAGGCTTCCTCCCGTTCCACTGCAAACTGCACTGACAGAAGTAGGGCTGTGATGTCATCAGGTGATTCACTCGTGTTGTCTGTGCCAGCACTGTCAGCCGAGTCTGTTAACTTCTGCTGGCTCTGGGGAGCTTCTGTCCTAAGGAGGGGCCTATCTTGTCGAGCAGACCTGAGGATGTTGATGTACCACTCCCAACGGCCCCAAAGCACCAGTTGATGCTGCAGGACAGGTTGCAGCGGTGCTCCACGCTCAAACATGTTGCCAGGCAGACCCATGCGCAACAGTGCCAGCGCCAGCTCAGCCTCCTGCAGGCCTTTGGGGTCGGCACTGCTTGGTGTAGGTGCTTCAGGGCTGTGCTGCGTGGAGGGCTCGTGTGCAGGCTGTGCTTGGCCTCCCATTGCTTGCGCCCCTGTGGCCCAGTCATGTGTGCTGCCACTGGAAGAGGGGGTGGAGGGGGGTGGGCTGCGTGGTGCTATTGCTTCAAGGCCAAGGCTTGCGGCCTTTGATAAGGCTGACAGCCCAGTGCCAAGAGCGTTGACTATGCTACTGCCCACGTCAGCAAACTGTGTTGCGTGCATCAAGGCCAGATGCTTCTCGACAAGGCAGTTAAGGAACAGGATCTTGAAAGGTGGGCAGTTGACCCACAGGGTGAAGAGGAGCGTCCACTGCCTGGCGCCCCAGGAGCGCCATTCACTCAAGGATAGCAGACTGAAAGATGGTCTTATGAAGATGGACCAGTTTGCCAATGTGAGCCATTGCCTGCAGAGTAGACAACAGCATTGTGGCTGCCTGATGACCTGTGCTTTACCTAAGACAATGGCAGCCCACACTCCATGGTGGCTCTGCGTGACTACAGGAATGGTACTGGCAGCTTGCACCCCACCTGAGCAGCAAGATAGCCTGGCAGCACTCACTGGATGGGCAGCTCCTCAGGCAGTGGTGCTGGGGCTGTGTTGGGTGATGCAGGGCAGAGGTGCGGCTCCAGCACCACCAGCAGAGCTTCAAGTGGCATTAGCAAGGCCTCCGCGTTGTCTGGTGACAACAGCCTGCAGGTACCACCACCATTGCCAGGGCATGTTTGGCATGGGCATGGCTGCTTGTTGTTGTCTGCATACAGGTGACTGCATTGCGTATGGGTGTGTCATATGCTATGGCCACAGGTCACTGCCTCCTCAAATGCCTGATGCCCCGTGTGCTGCCTTAGTCTTAGCTGCCATGCAAGCATACTTTCTAAGCGTGCACTGGTTTCCCATGCAAGCCATGCAAGCCCATGCAAGCCCTGCATACATACGCAACTCATGCTCAGCGCAAGGTGGTGCAGCCCACCTTTCCAGCGCTTGCTTCACCAGCCCAGCCTCAGCCTCCGGGTGCCTCTTGGCCACAGCATACAGCAGGCTGGCACGCCAGAAGGAGTCGTAGCGGCCGACGACGTGTGGGCCACCATTGAAGAGCATGGCAACAAAGGACTCCTCCTCTTTGTAAACGGCACCTCCTTCCAGCGTGCCTGCTGCCCTTGATGCCCCGACAGCGCCACCACCACTGCTGCTGCCACCATGCTCGCTGTCCAGTGCCCTCAGGCCCAGCTGCAGCAGGCTGTTGATAGCGGTGGGTGGGATCAGGCAGAAGGGTTGTAGCGCCTGCTGCTGCATCAGTTTGCCCGGTTCTAGGTGTTGCATGCCATATTGCCATAACCCCAGCATGCGAGGGCTCATGCGAGCTTGCTGTGGCTCCTCATAATCGCTGTAGATGGAGAAATCAACACCGTCTTTCTTTGCAGGGATCATGCCAGCCATGGCATAGGTGGTTATATGTTGTGCATGGTTGCTGACCAGGTACAGGGTGCCCAGCACCTGCAGCCAGGTAGCACCTCACTGGTGTGCTCCGGGGTCACTCAGCTCACACTCACAGCAAACCACAGCTGTAGCCAGTCGCCTCCACACCCCTCATAACCAGCTATGGAATCGTGATGAAACCAGGTCAAACAGGCTGAACCTGCTGCTCGCACCTGGAAGAAGTGTGAGGCTGGCAGGTACTGGCTGCAGCGCCCAGTCAGCTGAGAAGCAAGGACCTTGTAGTCGTCCATGGAGGCAATGTCATCGCCGGATACCAGCTGCTGTGCTGTTGTCATCAGCACGGAGCCACGCAGCAGCTCCACCTCCTCCCGCCAGCCATACAAGGTGTTGGCACAAGCAGCCAGCTGCTTTGGCAACATCTGGGTCCAAGCCTGGAGCGGCTGATATGCCTTCCATGTAAAGTTTGCCGCCTGTGCAGGCACAACAGGCTAGATACATTTCATTCTGTCTTGTGTTGCAAGCTGAGGGACTGGCTAAGGGGCTTTCTGAGGTACAAAGGTTTACAAGACAACATGTAGCTTAGGGATGAGCTGCAGAGGGCAAAAGCAGGGGCTGCAGGGCTGTGCAGCATGACGATGCCTTAATCAAGCACACACTCATGCTGAGATGCTGGCACACACCCACACATTGCAGGCACAGCCTACCTGCACTGTGATCACTTGTCGCAGTAGCAACCATGTGTTGCAAGGTACCATCTTCATTTGCCTTGCATGGGTATCATATGCTATTATGTACGTGGGTGCGATGCCAAAGTAGCTCCCCCAGGTGAAGGGTTGCGTCAGGCTCTCTGGCCAGCTGCCAGTGGGTGAGGGGCGGGTGGTCACAGCCAGGCAGGGCACCGCCCACACCTCCTCCCAGCTCTTGGCATCCTTATACTCCTGTGACAAGACAAGTCACACGTTGCAACGGTCACCATGCAATATTAATAATATTATGTGCCCTGGTGTGTATGTGAGCAATGTCTTCAACTTGTTCATTACTTTCACATAGTGTACTTGACCCTCTGACTATCCATTACATTCCTTTTCATTACGAGAAATGCCTTGACTCCTATGACTGGCGAAGTTCACGCCTTGACCTGACGTACTGAACAAGTTCACGCCAATATTCTCTAAGTAACCAGCATGTCAATGGTCAGCGATGTGGCAGGTGGGGCCTAGCATGCTCGCTGCTCACAAAGGCATGAGCACAATTTAGTAAGGTGCTCTGCTCTGCAGTAATGGCAGGAATGGGTCAGCATGAGCATTAGCATGACCATGCTGCACAGCAGACAACATTGTAAGGCTGAGCTGACGCATGTCAGGGCTTGTTGCATGTAGGCAACACAACACACCTTGACATGTGGAGCCTGCAGCCCCATGCGTGCCTGCCGGTCCAGCACCTGGTCCAGCTCCTGCAGTGAGTGCGGCTCCCTCATCACCCCGTACACCAGCAGCACCACCAGGGTCTTCAGGGACAAGCTGAGGCGAGGTGCGTTGGGCAGGGCCAGGAGGGCAAGGAGGGCCTGCAACAGCAGCCAGCTGGCAGCTCTCAGGCCTGCAAAACCCAGCCCATCACCAGCTCACCAATAAGCAGATGACCATGGACATTCGAGCAAGAAAGGGCTGGCATGAACAGGCAATCCCTTTCCATTACGAGAAAATTACAAATCATTATATAGTCGTAAAGTTGACATTATACAGACGTCGGGACGTGAGAGGGCTATTACGGGGTTGATTACCACAATTACAGGAAAGACAATGCGCTAACCCTGCCACACAAATATAAACATATCTCGTCCAATTGTAACAAAACAACAATCTGCACAAAACACGCGATTGGCGACAACATTCACACACGCAAATTAGTGCACAACTATCGATTTTGAGGGGGTGTTTTTTGTACACGGTTCGCCTCGGAATGAGACTATTGGCCCATGCCCACCAACATCGTGAAAAATCTCGTAGTAATCAGCGAAATTCGTGAATTACATAATTGATATTTAGTTACCCTCTTTTAAAGCTACTCCTTATAGTGCAGTACTGCACCATATCTAATGCCGCAACACTGCACCAAACCTCATCGTGAAAAACTGCACCATATACAGTCTAGTAGTTTTGTGGTGTAATAAAGTAGTTATGTTGGTAATTCATTAGTGTTTTACTGCTTTGGAGATTGCTGTTCCTTTAAATCACATTGGTTCTCATGGTGTAGTACTGCACCTGTCACTAGTGCACTACTACAATGCACCCAATAATGCTACACTGCACCACACATCACCTTAGCGATATCTCACCAACCATGCATATTTATGAATTTCCGTTCAAACACCAATCTTACAACCACGTCATATGGCTATGTGCAAAATCTCAAGCCGCGATTCTCAAAAATGCTGTTACTAATTTGCCTGAGTGTTGGCCCTTTCGGAGCAGTCTGCCCAGGGCGATTCAGCGTCGAGCAAAACACCAGGGAGTAGGTCGGGCAGCTAGGGTTAAGCATGTTGAGGCATGGGCGGCAGCTGGAGCTACATAACGCGTCCAGCAGAAGCCACATGCACCTAGGCAATGAGGGGCAGTAGGCCGCACGGAAGGGCAGCAGCCAGGGGTAACAAGGTCAGCATTCGGCAGCAGCTGAGCGTAGCACACGGCATGGGCGGCAGCAATGGAAACTTGACGTGTCCGGCAGCAGCCATATGCACTACTACCTAGGCAATGAGGGGCAGTAAGCCGCACGGAAGGGCAGCAGCCAGGGGTAACAAGGTGAGCATTCGGCAGCAGCTGGGCGTAGCACACGGCATGGGCGGCAGCAATGGAAACTTGACGCGTCCGGCAGCAGCCATATGCACTACTACCTAGGCAATGAGGGGCAGTAGGCCGCACGGAAGGGCAGCAGCCAGGGGTAACAAGGTCAGCATTCGGCAGCAGCTGGGCGTAGCACACGGCATGGGCGGCAGCAATGGAAACTTGACACGTCCTGCAGCAGCCATATGCATTAGTATCTAAGCAATGAGGGACAGTAGGCCGCAGGGAAGGGCAACAGCAGGGGTAACAAGGTCACAGTAGGCAGCAGCCAGGGGCAGGATGCGGGCAACTACATAGGGTGAAGCATGGCAAGGGCAACAGCTAGGTAATTATGATATGCGTGACTGCAGGCAGCGGCAATAGGCAAGGGCCTGCTATGCAAGGTAGACAACTATCGCACAAAGCTGAATAATGGCAGAAGTCAGGCTAAGCGACAACATTCCGCCTATTGCTCGCGTGGCTTTGCAAGGCCCACCCGTTAGAGACCGCAAACCGCGGAGTCCAAGAGCTCCATTGTCGCATCAGCAAAGCTTGGCTTGGCTTGGCTGTCGCGTCCGCAAGCTGTTGTGGTGAATAGAGCTAGCTTACTTGGGGTGGTCATTTATGCGGTGGTCGTTGTCGTCAATGCTGGCAGCAAAGTAAGGTCAATGTTGGTCAAGGCGGTTACCATAGTCAACGCGGTTACCATAGTCAACGCGGAGACGTCGGCAAGTTAAATCGAGGGAATCGTGCTCAACATCGTCGTCCACTGGTTTTGCTGCTGGTCGTGAATGTGCTATCGGGCATGATGGCTGAGACTACGATGAAGATTGGGACAAGAGCTTGGGACTCAAACCTCCCAACTCAGGCGGGAATGAGAAGTGAGAAAAGTGTGAGCCTTGTCAAATTTACTGAAAAAGTGTGAGCCTTGGTCAAAATTACGGGAAAAGTGCGAGCCTTGACCTCAATTACGGGAAAAGTGCGCAACTTGCACCTCAAAGGTGTTCGCTTCAGCTGCGCGATGCTTAGGTAACGGTAAGGCTAGCCGCGACAGCTAGAGAAGGTACTCGTAATGTAAAGGGATATCGCATAATGTCTCGGCCAGCGCTGTTCACGTCCAAATAACAGTCTCGGCCAGGTCTCGAGTTGCGTAAACGTCTCAGCTGCGCCTCGACGTTCACCGCAACTCTCGACCCAGCCTCGACCGTTATTTTCCCGTAACAGCTTGGCCTCCGACATTATACTATACATCCCTTTCCATTACGAGAGAATCACAAATCGTTATATAGTCATAAAGTTTTATAGTCGTAAAGTTGTATACTATACATCACTAATCACCTATCCTGTACAACCCCTCCCGCCCCCCGCATGGGGCAGAGGCAGCTATGGCAGGGTTGCAGACATGTTCTGATGGAATCACCAACAAACACAGGGACCTAAACATCTGCGCAAGAAAGGGTCAGCATGGACAAGCAGGGCAAGATTGAGAGTTCCCAGCCGGCTACACGCCCCATCTTCAACTACCCACCTTTGATACACCCTGGGCAGGGGCATAGCCAGCTCCTTGCAGCTTCCCCAACATGCCTGCAAGCTGTGGGGCTGTCAGGAGCTCAGGCGTTAGGGCAATGTCTGCACACACATGGCCCACCAGGGCGTCCACCACTGAGACCCAGCCTGCTGGCCAGGCCTGACTGGACAGCAGCTGCGCCTGGACCTGGTCCCTGAGGCCTGGAGGCCAGGCTGCAAGCTGCGCTGCGCTGCCCCGCTCCCTGCCACCCTCCTCCAGTTCAGCTGCCCTGGCAGCCGCCTCCAGGTGCTGCTGGACCTGGTAGTCTGTGGTGGGGGCTGAGGCCTGGGTGGCGGCGGGTGGGACAGGCTCCACGCTGAGGGGGTTGTCTGGTGCATGCCGCTGCAGCAGTGGAGGTGCCAGTAGGCCTACCCCGCCCATTGCTTCCAGCACCTGCAACCAGATGTCGGATAATCTCATGTTGTTTGTATGCGTATGCAAAGGACAGTCAGCTGAGCTTCCATCAGTTTGGTGTGGACAGTGCATACAACAAAGCAGGTGCAGGTGAAGCAGGCTCATGCCCTGCTGGAACAGTGATTACAACAATTACAGGTGGTAACAAAAATAGAAACTAGCACACAAAGGTCACACGAAGTGGGGAGACAAGGTCGACAAGATGTGGCTGCAGGCATGTGATGCGCACCCACCAGGCAAGCAATCGCAACACCAAGGCTCTGGGGCTGGCCTTGCTGGGCTGTGCCGCCGAGCTCACTGTGGTCGCCAGGTTGCTGGAGGCTGAGGGCCAGCTGCACAGCGCAGCTCATGACCTGGCCCATCATGAGGCACCTCAGCGCCTGCACAGCCTCTGGCTCAGTGCCTAGGGGGCTCAGGGCAGTGGCCCAGTCCTGATACTGGCCTGGCTGCTGTGGGGGGGCAAGCAGCGGGAGCAGGCGGGCTGTGATGCGTAGGAAACCAATCGCGCCGTTCTTATTCTTCTGGGCTGCGTAGTGGTGCAGCGCACCATCCTGCCAGGCCAGGCGCAGGAGGGTGAACACAGTGCCACTGGCCTGCTGCAAGTTCACGGCCTGAAGGCTTGAGGTCTTGGCTGTATTCTTTGCATTGGCACCACTGCTGCTGCTCTTGCTGCTGCTGTGCTTGTCAGGGGTTCTGCGTGCAGCAGCTAGCCCTGGCTTAGCATTGGCACCAGTGGCTCGCAGCTCCTCAGTGAGAGCCTGGGTCAGCTGGTCCAGGGCGCCTGACAAGGACAGCAGCTCCAGCAGCTGCAGGGCAGTCAGAAGCACCATGCGGCCAAGCACCATGAGGATGTCAGGCCAGGACCTCCTAGCTGGGTGCTTCAGCAAGCCACTCTATCAGCTCACACGCATGCACACCAGTGCCTCTTGACATCCAAGCAGCCCAGCTGATGTTCGCCCAGCTAATGTTATACCCTAGCCCAGTATCTGGCTAATTGTCGCAAGATACGCAAACGGAGATACCAGTGTCTATCGTTGCACCTGGCTGGCTGGCTACGTAGCTTAGGCTGATCCTATCTTGTTATAAAGCTCCCCCTTGATGCACACCTGTGGGCTTGCGCTGCACATTGTGTCTTGGCTGCACGCTGCCGCCAGCTGCATGCACCATGGCCCTGGTGGCCCCTGCTGGGCAACGGGCCTGCTGGGCGTTGGTTCTTGTAGCCCGCCGGGCTGAGGAGGGACGTCACCAGCGTACCATGCATGGCACACCTGGGGTGGCAGAGGCAGCAGTGGCATCCCTTACTTACTGCAGGACATGGAGTAAACACCCAGCTGCCAGCTGCCAGCTACCAATCATATAGTGCACAATAGTCCTGGGCTTGCAGTGAATGTCATCTTGGCAGTGGCAGGCTCATGTGTGTGACGCGGACTCCGACTGCACGCACCTGGGCCAAGCGCTGGTGCAGCCGAAAGAGCTCAGCTTGGTGGTCAGTGTTGGCAGCTGCTTGCAGTTTGGCCAGCTGCTGCAAGTCAAGGACTGCAGCCAGCTGCTTGCCAGGGATGGGGCCAGGCCATGCCACATGGCCTGCACTGCTGGGTGGGTCAAGTGGAACATCCTGTGTGGCTGCCTGGTGCTGCTCCCGGCTGCCACCAGCTGGGCTAGCTGGCAGGGTCAGGGTCAGGGCATGGGCCCACCCCAAGGCCTGCAGCTGCTGGTGCAGAGCGCTCTGGCCAGTGCCACCAGCTGCAGCAGTGGTGCTAGCTGCAATGTCATAGTATTGCATGTCATGCGGAGTCAAGGTGAAGTCCCTTAGCTGCTGCAGGGCATGGCGTAGGGCCAGGCTGACCCTAGGTAGCAGCTGCAAGATATTGGATTGAAACAAGGCTGCAGCCAGCATTGAACTGTCCAGCAGCGCCAGGGAGCCAGACTGGTCCTCTTCTGCTGCATTTGTCAAGCTGCCTGGAGCTTTCGCATAAGCTAGAAGTATTGCTAGCAGAGTTGTAGCAGGCACTGCAGAGGGCACAGAGGTGACGAATGCTGCACAAGTGCTGAGCGCCAGGCAGGTGGGCAGGTCCAGGGTGAGAGCCTGGACAGCTCCATCCTCGCCTGGTGATCCACTGGTGAGGGTGTAAGCATGCAGGCATTGAAGGACCGCTGGTTGCAGCTGCAGCTTGACCTCGCGCCAACACCAGGCCGGGTTGGATGGCTCATCCTGCACCCTGACCAGGGGCAGCCAGGTGACCAGTGCAGCCAGCTGGTGCAGGCCACCTGCAGGGCACAGGGCCATAGACACCCAGGGATCCAGGGACATCCAGGGAGTGACACAGCTGTGGCTTGGGTGCTCGGCGACCCTGGCACACCTTGGCGCAGTAGTCAAGCACGGACAAGGTTTACACTGCGGCAAGGCTGGCATTCAGCAGCCTGTGAGCTTCACAACCCTGTCAGGCTGCCATTAGCATCTGCAGCCAGAGAGCACAATACCGCAAGGGCTGGGAAGCAGTCCGAGGTACGATGTCGCTACGATGCACTATAGCTGGGCAGCTTGCGGACAGCTGGGCAAAGTTATGGACGGAAGATGTTGTCGTAGTTATTTGACCCTTCCTCAGCTACTAAGGACGGCAGGCTTCGAACCGTCGTTTCCCAGATCACGGAATCTGTCGCGCACAGTTGAATGACTCAAGTTCATTGTTCGACCATACTTCGAGCTCAGAATAACGAGCTTCTTCAGAGCGCGATGCGCGATAGCGTAGTTCGCTAAGCGACCAGTTCATAGCGACTCGAGAAAGGTTAAGAATGTCGTAGTCCTGTCACCCCACCTCACTAGGTCCTCAGCTATCGAGGAACGCGGGCTCGAACCTGCACCAACCTGCGTCGAGGCTGGAGGTCCCAGCAAGCTTCTGAGCCAGGTCGGTGATTTGTTGCCTCAGCGTTCGGGCTTGCAGCACTAAGCGCAGGTCTATCACGAACTCCAGCGCCGTCACAGCACTGCCGAGGTCCTGCCGGCAGTGCAAACAGTGCAAGGCTTTTAAACATTTGGTGTAGTGGTCCAGCGGATGGAGCATGGAGGCAGTGGGCAGACTGCCCAGCAGGGGCGCATGCAGCAGCTGACACACCACTGCCTTCCCCACATCTCTCCTCACCTTCATGGCCCTGCCTACATAAGCCTCCATGAAGCTCATAGGCAGCTCCCCTCCCAGTGGCTGAGCCATTGAGTGCATGTACTGCTCCACAGCAGCCATGTCTGCATCCAGCACCTTGCCCTGCTCCAGCTGTGCCGCCAGCACACCCATGCTGTCCTTCACAAGGGCAACCAGGGGCTTGGGCCAGGCCACATTAAGCCCTAGGCTCAAGGGAGCCACAGTGACGGTTGTCGCTAGTGCAACATTAGCCACCTGAAGAGCGCTGGGGGGGGAGAAGCGCTCTACACCACCTGCTGCACCCGCACCCAGGGAAGGAAAGCTGCTACCCTCTCCCTCCTCCCCTTTCTCCTCACTGCTTCTGGTATTGTGGGCTATCAATTGCAAGGCCACCTCTACCTTGCTGGCTGCATTACTGCTGGTCTGGTTGTCAGGGCTCCTGTTCACCGCCTGTGCTGCCTGATGCACATGCATTGCCTGTGCCCAGCGCACCAACCACACACTGTCTGGCGTGAGAGCAGCCAAGGCCTGGACTTTAGCTGGCCCCACACTGCCATCTGCCACGGCCATGAGCACCTGGCTGGACCCTTGCTTTGCAGCGTTGGGGCTGCAGAGCATTGCCTGCAGTGCCTGAGACACCAGCAGAAGCTCCGCCCTGGGCAGCGCCAGCAGGAGGTCCGGCTTGGTCTTGTGGCAGGGGAGCCACGCCTTTGCTAGCAGCCTTGCTGTCTGGGCAATGCTCTCAGCCTGCTGGCCTGCACTGTCTTGGTGAGCACGCTGTGGGTCAGCCAGGGCAGCATACAAGCCCGCCAGGCCCAGCGCCAGGTCCACCGGGTGGGCTGCCGCCATGCCTTCCAGGCCCTGCCTCAGCACCTTGGCTGCCATGTCCACCAGCAGCAGGCTGGGCGTGTGGCCCAGCAGGTGGAGCGACACAAGGCAGCGCGCTAGCAGCGGGGCGGACATGGATGGCACCAGGCTGGTGGCCACCTGCTCAAACTCCTGCGTGGTGAGCAAGGCAGCACCCCAGACACACCTTACAGACCCTATATCTCTCCTAATAAATAAAGTGCCCATGCTGTATTACATTGCTGTTACAGGCTGTGTTAGGTTGCTGCAGCATGGCAGTGTGCCCCAAATACTGGCCCCTGCTCTTTGGCTCTTCGTTGCAGCCAGGCCCTTACCTTGAGCCATACCAGTGGCGGCTTGATTTCCAGCTGCCTCAACGCAAAGACTGTCTTGGCCAGCAGGTCCGGCACCAGCACCAGGTGCTGCAAGTGGCGGTGATTGAGGCAGGCAAGGGCCAGACCCAGACCCAGGCGACGGGCGGCGCTGCAGATATCTGCCTTCTGCCCCCGCCCCACACCAACCCTTGCCTGTTTAACCCCCTCCTGAGCTGCTGTCGGTGGCACTGACCCCTGCCCAGACTGTTCCTGGCCATGTGCTGGGTTGAGCAGCTGCAGTCCAGTGCTGGTGAAAGCTGGCAGGCAGTCCAGGGCGGTGGCAATGCACAGGCTGAGGCTGGCTTCACCAGCTATGTCCTCAGCCGTAGGGTTGCGGCGCTGGGGCGGTCGCTTGAGCACCAGCCTGATCTCCACTGCTGCCAGGAGCTTGTCAGACCAGGCATGGGAGGCTGGCGCTCTGCTGGTGTGCTGCACCAGCTGCAGCAGGCGCACCAGCGTGCTGGGGCTGCAACCAGGGCCCACGCAGCAGGAGGGTCAGGCCAGGCTGCACAGAAGGCTTGCACCAGCCTGCCAGCCCTACAGACTCAATCCCTCAACACACGCCACACGCACCAGCCTGGCAGCTATGGAAACCCAGACCCTACATTACCCCACCTCACCTGCATGTCTTCAGTGTTGTGTTGTTGGTGTGGGCAGCCAGCGGCGCCAGCATCTGGTACAGGAATGCGTCTGGCAGCTGTGCCTGCAGGTCCAGGGCCAAGCAGCTCAGCAGCCAGGAGCGGTCCTCAGCGCTCAGGGCGTCCATGTGTGGCAGCCAAGGCTGCAGTCTTGCTTGCACAGCCTCCAGCCAGTCCTGCAAGCCAGCAGAGCAAAGCATGTGACACAAGCTTGCAGGTTCCAGTCTATTCTCATCACAGGGGCCAGGCCTTATGACCTAAACCCAACTATGGCCAAGGCTCCCACATGGCTCGATGTGCCGAGGTGTCCCAGGACTTGTCAACTGGGTCAATGATACGTCAATGATGTGCATCCCTCACAGCTTGAGGTACCTACCTGGGGTCTGGGGGGTCTTAGGCTGCCCACAGTGTCGTACAGGACACCTGGCTTGCGGCTGAGCTTGAGGTCAGTGCGGGGCGCAGTCGCCAGGCCAGACACCGCACGCATGAATGAGGCCACCTCCCCCGCTTGGCACCTGCCACAAGAGGCAGGGGCGTTAGGAGGCTTATGTCTGGGCGGTTGGCTAGGCCAAGGTGCAGCTGAGTAAGACACAGCAAGACACATGGCTGGGCAGTAAGCTGGGCAGGGCGGTGTGGGCACTGCTGTCATGAGCAGTAAGCTGGATAGATGTTTGCCGGGCAGTGAGCAGGGTAGGGTGGGTTGACACATTGCTGCCATGCCTGCTCACCTCTCCACAGCACTCAGGCTGGCCATCATGACCCGGTCATACATGAGGGAGGCGCCGCCCCACTCTGACGCTGCCATGCCCTTGAGCAGTAGCACCAGGTCACTGACAGCTACCGTCTGAGCCAACTCTACACAGCCTGCGTGCAGCCACCGAATGGGGAGATGTAGATCATCAAGGAAGTGGACATGTACAATCTCATGATGACCAAAACAGTATTTTCGAACAGCTATCCCAATAACTTTCATAGCTTAAGCTTATATCTAATCAGTGCTGTTGAGTGTCGATTTTAGCTTCATCGATGTTTGCTTTGTATGGACAAAGGATATTTTTGCACTTCACTTGCTCCAATTTTATACCATAAGATGACCTGTGAATCATGTTCCAACCTTTGGCCTTGCCACGAACTGTGAAGCTGTCCAGCAGAGGCCTTTTGTGGAAATTGTTGAATTGAAAGTCACAATGTGAAGCGCGGGCGTTTTGAGTGTAACCCATGCAACTTGGTGAAGGGGCATCACAGGCAGTTGCACCACACACCTCACAGACTGTACAAATGCAAGCATTATTGCAAGCATCAATCCAAGCAACCCATTACCACCATAGACGGACAGGTGCTGGCACTCGATGCATGGCAGGCATCAGCCAGCACCCACCACCACAGGCGCGCAGGTGCTATCGCATCACTCACTGGGCATGCAGATGTCCACCAGCGCCACCTCTTTGGGGAAGGACCCGCTGCGCATCATGGGCAGCAGCACCTGCAAGTGGCAAAAGAGGAGAATGAGTTGACCTGGCTGGTAAAGGCTTGAGGGATCAGCACCACAACACACTGCAGCTTTATTGTGGTAGAAAACTTGCTCAGCGAAAAGGCTTGTACACTCCATTTCAATATGACGCGGACACATCACCCCATTGGCAGCAGCAGGAGCAGCCCAGCCTAATTGACCAAGCCATGCATGCAGACACAACATTGGCCATGTGGGTATTTTGGCTCCACCCTGACCTAATGCTTGTTTTGAGGCAGCCCAGCCTGGCACATCAAGTCAATCCTGCTGAATATCAATGATGCTTATCTTTTGTCAGAATTGGGTGCTAAGCTTTCATTGGATTGCCAGCTGTCACCCCTCACCTGCTGGAACCTGTCAGTGTTCTCAAACAGCAGCTGTTGCGCCTTGATTGTGCCGCCACTGCTGCCCTGGCTCAGCTGCACCAGCTGGGACTCGAACACTGGCTGCAGCACACGCCCCAGGGGCTGACCCACCACAGCGGCCAGCCTGGGCAGCTGCAGCAGCGTGTCCAGCTCACTCTGCCTCACAGCCTCTTCAGCATGCTCCTGCCAGTCCAGCAGCAGCACAGTGGCCGCTGCAGCTGCTGCCTCCCTCTGCGCGGTGAGCTGTGTGACCAGCTGCTTCACGGCCACCTCCAGGCTGCGCTTGTCGCTGATGTGCAGCAGAGGGCTGAGCTGGGCAGCTGTGGGGATGAGGAGGGATCCCAGCTGCACTGCCTGCTGCATCACCACCCCCTCCAGCTCCCTGCCTGCCTGCTGCCCTGTGCCAGGCTGCTGGGTTTGCTTGGCAGCCACCACATGGGCGGCTACGGCAGGCAGCAGGTGAGGGGCCAGATGCAGTCCAGGCTGGGCAGCGCACACCCGCCCCAGCCGGGCCAGCAGCGCAGCACAACTGGGGCAGCTCACCGCAGGCCAGGGCTGCTGCTGAGCCTCCTGGGCTGTGGCTGAGCCAGGTCCAAGCTTGACAGCAGCGGCTGCAGCCTGGGTCTGGGATGGAGTCAGGGGCTGTGCCTGCATATCTCCCTCACCATCCTCCTGGGTGGGTTTGTACAGCAGTGCTTGACCCACCAACTCCACCACTCCTTGCTTGGCCTCCAGGCCCAGGGCGTGGAAAGCAGGTGAGGCCAGGAGGGACAGGGCCATCACCAGCACTGGCTCTGCAACCACACAGGCCAGCACTACCTTGGTAAGGAGGTCAGGTAGGGGCGTGCAGGCAGGCAGGCAGCAGAGTAGGGAGCAGCAGGGCAGCGAGGGGGCTACTAGTTGGAGATAAAGGAGAGCGTCAGAGATAAAGGAGCAGCAGGAGGAGCAGCATCAGGGCAACCACACACGGCCAGCACTACCGCAGCCAGGATCCTCCAGGTCAGGTAGGGGCGTGGAGGTAGGCAGGTAGCCAGGCAGGCAGCAGAGAAGGGATCAGCAGGGCAGTGAGGGGTGGCAGCTGGGCCACACAGGGCAGGTTGGTGAGCAGAGGGAAACATAGAGCAGTAGGGCCATGAGGAGTCTGCTTGGTGCTGTCTGCCAGGTGTTCACCTGAGACAGCTGTGTTGAGCACTGCCGCTCTGAGCCCCGCACTGCCCAGAGCCACCAGGTAGTCAGGGGCAGGCTGCAGCGCCTGCGGGCCACCAGGGCCAGGCACCACACCAGCTGGCGCCACACAGCCAACAGAATTCAGGCAAGCCAGCAGTGCAGACACAACTGCCTGCCAGGGCCCAGCCCCTATTTCCTTACCCCTGACTGCTTGCTTTAAGCTAGTGACCAAGACAGTGCAACAATGATAACGGTAAGATAGCAGTTACCTTGTGCCAGGTTTGACGCACCTGTGGCAGCGCCATCAAGAAGCTGGTGAGCTGGGCTGCAGCTGTGACCTGGTCTGGCAGTACAGTCAGCTCTTGGCTGGTTGTGGCAGCAGGGGTGGTGCTGTGTTTGATTAAGACGCCATTTGCGGCAGGGGCAGGGGCGGCTTTGGCCAGCACCTGCACACAAGCACCCACACATGATGGCTGGCCAGGTTCCTCACCTAAGCAGAACGGCAGATGGCAGCGGAACCAGCCATTAATGCGCTGCCTTAACTCTCTGCTGCCTGATGCAACCACCGCCTGAGTTGGGCATGCAGCTGCCCTGTGGATCCTTCACACCAGACAATGCCCCTTAGGGCCTATGCATGACTACGGCTGCCTTGGTCGGCCTGCCTGTGTAGCCACGCCCGCCAACATTAAGTATCCCTCTCCAATTCCTACTCACTCAGCATCTACCATATCCTTTCCTGCCCCCTTGCCCTGCCCTCCTGCCCTCCCAGCTGCCCTGCCTGTGTCTCACCGTGCGCCTCAGTGCCGCCTGCAGGCCCTGCACCAGGCTGGGGGTCACATGCTGCCGCCAGTCAGGCGATGCCTGCAGCAGCGCTGCCAACTCCACCAGCTCCTTGGCGCTGCAGTCGCTGAGGAACCTGGGCAGGGCAGCACAGCCAGCACACAGGTCCAAGGCTGATGACACAGTCCACAAGTAATGACTGGCAAGGTGAACTGCGCACACTGGACACCATCAACAACCCCAGCTATCACACACGCAGCATTGCCCACAGCAGCCACCACCACCGCCTCACCCACCACACGCTCAGTCCCAGCGGGCAAAGAGCCACCACAGGCCAAGCCATCATCCTAAGACACCCTACAAGACAACAGCTATGGCTGTGCACACCTTCATACTGCACCATCCCCTTTCCACGTCATGCCCACTGATCCAGCAGCCCCCTTGCCCCTCCTCCCCTTGCCCCTTCACCCTACCTCCTGTGTGCTCCCATCAGCCCCTGGACCAGCAGCTGCACCACCTGCACCCCCACACCAGGCTCCAGGCGCAACTCTGGCTGCAGCTCCTGAAGGCTGCGCAGCAGGGCCATGAGGCGCCTGGGCGTAGCGTCACGCAGCGCCCTTGGCAGCGCCGCCAGCAGCAGGCGCCGCGTGTGGTGCAGCAGCCCGTGATGAGCCTCAGCTGCATTCAGCTTGCTCTGTGCGGCGGTGCTGCTGCGGCCCTTGCTGGCCCGCTCAACCAGGCTGGCAGGTGGAGGGGTGCCGGCAGACAGGGCCAGCGGCAGCGCCAGTGCAGCCAGGCAGTCCAGCAGCTGGGAGGAGTCAAGGCTGGGGGCCAGCGGCACCAGGGACTCAACCAGCTGGGCAAACAGCTCCTGCATGGCCAGAGTGGTGGACATTCACTAGGGGTGCAAGTGGGATGTGATGGTGGGCTGCTCTTTGCAGAGGGTTGAGGAAACTGTGTTAATGTAACTATGGCACAGGTGGCAGGGCTAGGGCAGGTTGTGGGACTGCAGGGTCTGCAAGCCAAACACAACAGTGAGGGATATCGGCTAATTTTCCTCAGTGGCAGTGATTGAAGTCATGGGCTCAACATGAAGCAGTTTGTGGTGAGGATGTGACAGTGGCACAGGTGTCATGCTGGGGCGGTAGGTGTGGTGATGTGACTGTGGCACAGGTGGTGAGGCTAGGGCAGGTTGTGGAGGGCTGCAGGGTCTTGCCTGAGTCTCTGTCAGCCGGGCAGTCAGCTCCTGAGGGTGCTTTGACCCCACATCTGCCAGCAGCTTCAGGCACTGTGTGGTTCTCTGGTCGCCTTGCACCAGCTTGTACTTCTCATGCACATACAGCAGGTGGCTGGTGAACCCAAACCTGCTGCTGTTTTCTCTCTGCCACCGCACGATGTCCGCAGCGGTGCTGCTGGCTTGAGTCACATGGCTGGCTGAGCGCCCCGCACTCCTGACGGGCTGAGGCGCAGGCAGCGCGACGACCAGCCTCGACCCGCGACACACACTCGCGGAGCCACGGAGGCTGCGCTGCAAGCTGCATCCGGCGCGGCTGCCTGGCTGCGCTATATGCATCGCTGCGATGCTTCTGTGTAAATCAGCAAGTCGCGCAGTTGCGCATCACGTCGCAATAGCCGGCAGACGGCCTCATGGGCGGAAGCAATATGGGTTTTCACGGTGTTCACGGACACGGACGCTGTGGTGGGCCTGCACTGCAAACCATCCTCCGACATGTACTTATTGTTGCATGTACTTATTGTTGCATGTCTCTGTGCTAAATCCGTGATCACGTCGCAAGTGCCGGCAGGCGACGAGTATCGCGCTACCAGCCAGCGGTGCCTAGCGCGGTGGCATCGCTCATTGGCAAGATTATTGGGGGTTTCACGGTGTTCACGGACATGGACGCTCTGGTGGCCTGCCGTGCAAATTATCCTCCGAATTGTCCTCTCGTTGTTAGGTTAACACCCAGCTCATAAGACCAGCTGCTTGAGCGTGTTCCAATACCTATGCCATTTCAAAACCTAGACTCTCCGCAATGCCGACGACGATGGACGGCGTGAAGGTCAAGAGTTCATTGCAATTCCAAACCTGGCGCCCAGTTGCCATCTGGCCCTGTCCGCCTTGCTTGGGCGAGGGTGGAGCCCTGCCTGCCCTAGGACGACCAGCACCTAAGGCAGCCGTGAGGCAATGCAAGCCCCTTCAGGGCCAGTAGGATACCTGGACACATTGAAGATCCAAGCTAATGCCTTGCCACTTTAAAACTTGAAGATGGAAACTACCTGGTACACGGCCCTAGCATGGCTTGTCCTCATGGTCTTACTACAACCATGGCCACCCTGGCACCCAATCTTCATATGGCCCTGACAGCCTCGCCAGGGTGGGGTGAGAGCTCTGCCTGCCCTGGGGAGACCAGCACCAATGGCAGCATGCGGTGACAGCCCTCCCCCTCCAGTGTAAGCCTGCCGACTTTGCGATTCTTAATGCTTCCCAAGGCCAGGCCTTGTGAGGTGAATGCGATGCAAGCCCCATCAGGGCCAGTGAAATGCCTAAGCACCCAATCAAGCTGACCTCGTGGCTGCTGCTCCTTGTCGCTTGTACACCACCCAGCTTGCCTCCCCACACTGCCTACTACTTCACCAACTAGTTTTGCTTCTCCTTCTGCTTCTTCTTCTGCTTCTCCTCCGACTTCTGCCTCTGCTTCTCCTTACGTGCCTGCTCCTGGATGAACCAGGGGTCAGCGGCTGCATCCGCTAGCAGCTGCTGGAGACGAGCTGTCAGCTGGTAGGCCTCATCGCGCAACAGAAGGCACGGCTCCTGGGCAAGAGGAGAAGAGAAAGCAGCAGCAGCAGAGTGTCTTGCAGCACCAGTGGCAGCAGCACCAATGGACCACAGTGGGCATGTGTATAAATAATGGGCATGTGACAGTATAAACCCATGGTCGCATGGGCACAGCAACACCAAGTAGCTCAACACCCTCACCCGCAGATGACGTTGCAGCAGCTTCGCCATAGCCTGCCTGACCATTAGCACTGCCTGGGCATGTTCAGCCGTGAGACGCCAGGACATGAAGCTCTGCTGCATGCTCAGACGCGCCAAGTTGACCCCACCCCTTCCCTCCTCCTCTCCCTCGACCTCTATGTTTAGCTCCAGCTCATTGCCAAATAGCAGCAGAGCCATGTCGGTGACAGAAGATAGAGAAGAGGGCACCACCATGTCATCAATCTTGGTCTGCAGGTGGAATGGGGTGGGGTGGGGCGGGGCGGGGCGGGGCGGGTGGAGTGGGACAGGGTGGGGTGGGACAGGGTGTGGTGGGACAGGGTGGGGTGGGACAGGGTGTGGTGGGACAGGGTGTGGTGGGACAGGGTGGGGTGGGACAGGGTGTGGTGGGACAGGGTGTGGTGGGACAGGGTGTGGTGGGACAGGGTGTGGTGGGACAGGGTGGGGTGGGACAGGGTGTGGTGGGACAGGGTGTGGTGGGACAGGGTGGGGTGGGACAGGGTGTGGTGGGACAGGGTGGGGTGGGACAGGGTGGGGTGGGACAGGGTGTGGTGGGACAGGGTGGGGTGGGACAGGGTGGGGTGGGACAGGGTGTGGTGGGATGGGGCAGCCAGGACTTACCTTGTCAGAGTACACCAACCACCTGTGGGGCAGCCATTGGGGCGGCAGCCACCCCTCCTTCTCAGGCTGTGGACCCTTGATAATCCAGTCCCAAGGCCTGGCCAGCAGGGAGCTGGACAGCTTGTTGGGCAGCATGACCCGGCCCTCATCCGTTGTGAACAACCTGGACAAGGCAGTCCACAGCAGTCAAAGCAACTAAGGTAATGTGTGACCATTGGGTGACCTGGGCAGGATGACCAGTCTCACGGCTAGAGGTGGCCCCAGGGCACTACAAAAGGCGGCAGGCAACTATTCATCCCTGCAGTCCCGGCTAGAGGTGGCCCTAGGGCGGTACAATGTTTGGCAGGCAACTTCAAATCCCTGCAGCCCTCATGTTACTCAAAGCAAAGCAGGAGTTGTGATCGAACACAGGCTGCGAGCTCATCATTGTTGAGGCTACTGCTAGTGTGCCTGAGTGCCAGGGCGGTACATCTCACAAGACACAGGGCTGTGACAGGGCGCTGCAGTGCAGAGGAGGTGTGGGTCGAGGCAAAAGTGGGTTGAGGGTGTGGCAGCCCACCTAAACATGTACTTGCCCTTGCCCACACGTTGGCGCACGCTCATTTGTGGTTGCTTCCTAGTGGGTACGAGCTTCACCCGGGCCAGCTGTGGCGCCTGCATGAAACAAGAGCAATACACATGCGGATATAAAAGGGTGGGAGGCAGTCGAGGGTGGCATGTGAGGGTGTTGGTGCAGTAAGGGAAGGAGGGGTCTAGGGTCCAGCTCTAGTATGTCAGGGCACAGGTTGGCAGCGGCAGCCGCAGTCACACGCAGTTACCGCAATCTCAAGGGTGGGTGCTGCAGCAGGATGTAGGTGTCAAGCTGGCCACAGCTCCCTGGCAGTCCCATTGCCTGCCCGCCCTCACCAGGCCAGCCACCAGTAGGCCCTTGACCAGCTCAGCATCCCCAGCGGCCCAGCTGTGCTCCTTGATGGCGGCTTCAACCGCCCATCCTTTTTGCCAGCCCGGGGCCTGCCAGGCAACCTGACATAGAGCAGGGCCAGGGCCAGGGCCGAGGTGCAGTATAGGGCAGGCGGCAGGTTGGAGCAGACCGGCGATCTGTCAGCACTGCCAGTGCTGCTGCTCCTCATCCTGCTGCTCCTCATCCTGCTGCGCCTCATCCTGCTGCTCCTCATCCTGCTGCTGGTGCTGCTGATGCTGCATTGGTGCATGACCCCACTCACCTCAGTCAGCAGCTCCGGGGTGACGACCTGATGGTCCTGGCCCAGCCCCCTCCCCCTACCCTGCCTCATCCAACCCTGAGTGTCAGACCCAGCCCAGCCACCCGCCCAGTCCCCGCCCTCCTCCCTCGCCTCCCAGCCCTGCTGCCATTGATTCCTGACCCCAAACCCTGCTTTCCAGCCTTGTTCTGCTTCAGCACCAGGGGGAGGGAAGGTCGCTGCCAGGCTGCCTGGCCACTGCTGCATTTGGGGGTTGGCCCGCCGCACAGCTGCATCCCAGCAGGCGTCACTGCTTGCGATGAGCCCAAGCTCCATCAATTGCTCTGCCAGCTGCAGCCGTGTCTTGTGCATATACCGCAGCTGCTTGGCACTCAGGAAGGCTGGTTTGCACACGTACTCAACACCTTGCAGGAGGCAGCAGCAAAATAGATACTGGATCACACCTCCTCCACATGTCGTGTACTTTCCTTTGCGCATCAATGTGGACCCGCAACTGCTTGGCATTCAGGAGGGCTGGCTGACACACTCCTCACACTGGATCACACCTCCTTGACTCTCCATGCTACCCCCTTTGTGAACTCATTTCCCCAAACATGCTGTTTTATCAGATTTACCATCTCTCCTTTTCCCTCCATTGCTCATCCTTCCCTGGTCTTCCCTTTCCATTCCCTTTCCTTTTCCTTCTCCTCCCCTCCCCTCCCCACCTGCCTACCCACTGCCCTCACCTTGCCAGCGGAGTCTATGCCACAGCGCCCACCCCGCATCTATAGCCATGTGGTCGCTGTTGGCATCACCTCCCAAAATACCCAGGCGTCTGCAGGTGTCCAGGTACGACAAATGCCCAGCTGGAAGCATGGTCAGCCCCCTAACCCCTCTTGGACACATACAGTCCTGACTTCATACTGCTTCCAGCCAGATGTACCACACATGACAAGCATCACTGTTGACATCACCCACGTTTCCCTTACTACTTCCCTTGACCCTGTCCCAGTCGCTGACTTGATGCCCCTGGCCAGCTTACCCACCGTCTGGCCTCTTGCACCTCCTCCTCTAATGCAGGCCAGCGAGGCACCCTCAACCAGGCATGATGGCCTACGCTGTGTGCAGCCAGGGTCAGCATGGGCGCCAGGCAACTGCGCGCAAGCAGAGGGAAGCTCTTGGGTGGGGCGGGGAAAGGGTGGGGCGGGCAGAGTGATGTTGGGTGGGGCAGAGGTAAGGCAAAGGAGAGGGCGGGGGGGTGGTAGGTGAGGGGAACATGCAGGTGAGATAGGACGAGGGCGAGGGCGAAGGGAGGGGGAGGGATCAGGCTAGGGAAAGGGGGTTGGCTTACCCAAATGCTGCCCCGAGGATCAGCATCTTGCCCAGCTGGGGGTTCAGGGGTAGCGCCGCCAGCGCGTGCCCTAGCTGCGTCAGCTGCCATGATGAGGGCACTGCTGTGAAGCTGAAGGGAGCTGGGGCTGCTGCTGCTGCTGACAGCTCCTGCTCTTCAGCCTCATGTCCTGGCTGCTTTGCCTCAGCTCCTTGCTGCGGGTCTATGGAGGCGGTGGTGCGCTGGATTGCCCCAATGTGCAGCAATTCTTGACAGCTAGAGCATCAGGGGGGTCCAGAGCCTCAGCCAGGAAGGCAGCAGGGTCTGCGGCCAGGCAGCAACACACGCTAGTAGCCACGGGTTGTCACAGACACATGGAAGAAAGCCTCCCCATTGCCCTCCTCCCCCTCCCTCCACATCATGCCGTGTCCAGGCTCAGAGCTGGCCTCACCTCCCAGCTCCAGCTTAAGGACCTGCATGCAGACCTCCTCCAGGGGTATGCGCTGCAGCTCCGGCACGTCATGCGCCACCATGTGGTGTTGCCAGAACAGGCGCGGGTACAGCCGGTAGCACACGCCTGGCTGCACCCGGCCCGCCCGGCCCCTGCATAGAGGAGCAGGCAGGCAGGCTTGCTGAGCAATGCCAGAGACAAGGTTGGCATGGCCCATGTACTTAGGATGCTGTCGCTGGTTTGTGTGATGCATTGGAGTTGGTAGGCAGAGGCCTACTGTTGGCAGCCTTGGAGCAGCAAAAGGGACCTTGCCCCACAAGATGTAAAAACTTATGTATGACCTATCCTGTGATGTACCATGAAGTCAGGTGAGAGATAGACAGAGACAGAGACTGCTCCCCAGACAGAGACAGAGGCAGAGACGCTTGCTGGAGTTCCAACGCGGTTTACCACCGCCCTAGCCCAGAGGGGGACCGTCCCCTTATTCGCGTCGGGAACAATTCCGTCGTGGTGCATCGATCGAGCGGACACGAATCAAAAGAGAGAGTACGGTATGAGTATATACACACCGAGGCGCAGCCGAGGTGTGTATGGCCGCGGAGACGAGGACGAGTCCATTAGATTCGCATAACTTCAATTTACCCGGATCTAAACGTTTTTTGCCCATGTTTCAGAAGGCTGTAACAAAGGCAACCGACACCCAATTATGTTCCAACCGTCAATTACAGCACAAAGTGCCTTGTAAATTGAAGTAATACAAGTTAACTGCAACGCCTCAGCTTTTCCTGCAACGCCTCAACTTTTCCTCCGGCCCCTGGCGTCGGTCTCGAGCGTTCACTCGGAACTGCTTCGGCCTCGGTCGTTTACAATCCCGGAAAAGCTTCGTCATTGCAGTTATCCTCATCGTAATGTGCGATGTAGAGGCAATATTCTAGTACATCCGAGGTCCGCGGCCCGTCAATATCAAAAAAGTGCTCCCCGCGGCCCATCAACAATACAAAACTGTTCCCCGCGGCCCGTCAATTATACAAAAGCGCGGTCAACGTCAAGTCAATCATCTGAAGTTTTTGACAACGAAGTGGCTTAGCAGCAACGACGAAGCGTTCTTTCAGTCCATCCGCAATGAGCGCGGCCTGCCCAAAGCCCGAAGCTCCTAGTCAGCATGCCAGCCTATCAACATGTCCGCAAAGCTACCGCGCTTTGTTGCATTTGCCGCGTTCAGGTTGCACTAGTTGCGTAGGCGAGCTTTCTCGGGTAAATCGCGACTTCCAGGTTTTGACGTGCAAGCCTTACATGCAACTAGCACACTCGCGACTTGCGGAACACCTTTGCAGCCTTGATATACTCATCATATGGAAATTAACAGGACCCTATATTTTGCATACACCTCAGATACATTCACGTATCAACATATGTATGACCTATCCTGTGATGTACTATGCAGTCAGGTTAGATACAGGTTTCGGCAGGAGGCCCGACACTCACTTGCGCTGCTTTGCTGACGACTGGCTGATCCAGCCTTGCGTCAGGCTCTTGGTCTTGTTCAGGGGGTCATAGCCGACCTGCCTGCTGCGGCCGCAGTCCACCACCGCAGTCACGTCAGGGATAGTGATGGAGGTCTCTGCAATGTTCGTCGCCAGCACCACCTTGCGGCTGCCTGGGCAGGGCAGGCAGGCAGGCGGCAGGCAGCAGGAGTGTCAGTGGGTGCAGTGGGCTAAGCCTGGCGAGTCAGGGAAAGCCATGATGGCCAGAGGCCCAACCCTGACTGCCCACCGCAGAAACCCAGGACATCAGCGCAGGCCCTGCTCCTCTCACTCCCCCAACAGCTTCTCCTCCCCCTGCAGCCTTGCCGCACTGAGGGCTGATGGCCTTGACAGCCTTGCCTCACCTGGTGGGGCGTTGTCAAACACCCTCTGCTGATCCTCCCTGGTCAGGCTGCTGTGGCAGGGCAGCACCCACATGCCCTCCACTGGCTGTGGGGAGGCCTGGCCACAAGCCTCAAGCTGTGCACTGCTCTCGATGGGCTGGGCACTTTGCCTGCCAACTTCCCAGCTGTCGCCATCACTGCCGCTGCTGATACTGCCACCATCTTGTTGCTGTCGTGATCCAAACAGTTTGCCCCAAGCCTTAGGCCCACAAGTAAGCAGAGCCCGCAAACCCTCAATGTCCTGCCAACCGGGCAGCAGCACCAGGATGGCGCCGCCTGGGGGCTGGGTGGCGTGCAGGTGGCGCACCACAGCTGCTGCCAGGAACAGGTCCACCTGCTGGTTGGTTGGGCAAGTGGGCGATGAGTTGTGTGACGTGTGTGAGAAGGGGAGTGTGGTAGGAGTTGAGGGGAGAGGCCAGGCAGTAGGCAGCAGCTGGTTGGGGAAGGTTGGTGGGTGCGCTAGGGGGCCATGGGCAAGTAGGCAGGCATGGCATGTGTTGCCAGCCAGCTGTACTGACTAGCTAGCTCCACCCGCCTGCCTGCCTGCATGTTACCCGATGCCCAGTCGTTACAGCCTCCTTTCACACTGTCTTACTGCACCACCTGCACTGCCGCCATCACCAGAATGTCTGTATCTCAGCCCTACCTGGCCTGGCACCTGTCAACTGACGTTAGCTCACTTCCCCCTCCTTCCCTAAGTTCTGTTCCTTCTAGATTTTTCCCTTCTCTTTTCTCACCCCTCTCACCGCTGTTCTCTTCTCAGTCTTTTACCTAACCCTGGGGGTTGGCTTGTATCCACCCGAGCCCTACCTCCTTAGTGTAACAACTACTACTATTTTACAATGCCTCACCTTGCCATCTCGTTGCTCTAGCCAAGTCTTCAAGCCCAGCAGCACCCTCCTGGACAGCGGCCGCTGCTCCTGAGCGTGGGCCTTGGCTGCTAGCTCCAGGTCAAAACCACAGTGCCAGTCCTGCGGTTTTACCTCCAGCTCCCCCTCCTGCCATGAGTTTTTGGAAATAGGGGGATGACCTGTCCCCTTCTGCTCCCTCTGCTGATGTCTCTGCTGCCCCTCCTGCCTCCCATCCCCCTGCCCGCCCTCTTCCAGCTGCTTCTCACCCTCACACAACTCCGCCCGCTGCTGCCCCTCCTGCCTCCCATCTCCCTGCCCACCCTCATCCTCCTGCTCCTCAATCTCAAGCAACTCCGCCCGCTGCTGCCCCTCCTGCCTCACATCTCCCTGCCCACCCTCATCCACCTGCTCCTCAATCTCAAGCCACTCCGCCCGCTGCTGCCCCTCCTGCCTCCCATCCCCCTGCCCACCCTCATCCAGCTGCTTCTCTCCTTCAATCAAATCCGCCCTCTGCTGCCCCCCCTGCTGCTCTCCTCGTTGCTTCACCAGTCGCCAAGACTGTTGCTGCCGCTGTTGATGTGACAACAGCCTCCCTATCAGCTGTTGGGCTTTGTGTTGCGCTGTTTGCCATGTCTGTTTCCACAACTGCACCCACACAGGCTGCTGTTGCTGCCCCTCCACCTGCTGCCCCTCATCCTGCTGCCCCTCCACCTGCTGCCCCACCTCCTGCTGCCCCTCCACCTGCTGCCCCTCCACCTGCTGCCCCTCCACCTGCTGCCCCTCCGCCTGCTGCCCCTCCGCCTGCTGCCCCTCCACCTGCTGCCCTCCGCCTGCTGCCCCTCCTCCTGCTGCCCCACCTCCTGCTGCCCCTCTGCCTGCTGCCCCTCCACCTGCTGCCCCTCCTCCTGCTGCCCCTCCTCCTGCTGCCCCTCCACCTGTTGCTCCTCCTCCTGCTGCCCCTCCTCCTGCTGCCCCTCTGCCTGCTGCCCCTCCTCCTGCTGCTCCTCCACCTGCTGCCCCTCCACCTGCTGCCCCTCCACCTGTTGCTCCTCCTCCTGCTGCCCCACCTCCTGCTGCCTCTCTGCCTGCTGCCCCTCCACCTGCTGCCCCTCCTCCTGCTGTCCCTCCGCTTGCTGCCCCTCCACCTGCTGCCCCTGACCCTCCCCCTCCATGGCATCATCATAAGCTTGGACCTGCAGCTGGGATGGCTGCTCACCGCCAGCCCAGCCATACAAATCAGCAAGGCTTGGTATGCCGCTGCCCTCTTGCCCTGGCGTGGCAGCTTGTTGCTTTAGTTCCTCCTCCTCTGCCAGCCTTCGAACCAAACTGCTCAGTTCTACGTTTGCTTCACGTTTGTCTGCGGCATGTCCAAGCAGCGTCTGGGTCAGTGTCAGTGTCAGGGGCATACAGTGCTGACAGTGCTGGGGGCGGGGGCGGGGGCGGGGGCGGGGGCGGGGGCGGGGGCGGGGGCGGGGCGGGGGCGGGGGCAGGGGCAGGGGCAGGGGCAGGGGCAGGGGCAGGGGCAGGGGCAGGGGCAGGGGCAGGGGCAGGGGCAGGGGCAGGGGCAGGGGCAGGGGCAGGGGCAGGGGCAGGGGCAGGGGCAGGGGCAGGGGCAGGGGCAGGGGCAGGGGCAGGGGCAGGGGCAGGGGCAGGGGCAGGGGCAGGGGCAGGGGCAGGGGCAGGGGCAGGGGCAGGGGCAGGGGCAGGGGCAGGGGCAGGGGCAGGGGCAGGGGCAGGGGCAGGGGCAGGGGCAGGGGCAGGGGCAGGGGCAGGGGCAGGGGCAGGGGCAGGGGCAGGGGCAGGGGCAGGGGCAGGGGCAGGGGCAGGGGCAGGGGCAGGGGCAGGGGCAGGGGCAGGGGCAGGGGCAGGGGCAGGGGCAGGGGCAGGGGCAGGGGCAGGGGCAGGGGCAGGGGCAGGGGCAGGGGCAGGGGCAGGGGCAGGGGCAGGGGCAGGGGCAGGGGCAGGGGCAGGGGCAGGGGCAGGGGCAGGGGCAGGGGCAGGGGCAGGGGCAGGGGCAGGGGCAGGGGCAGGGGCAGGGGCAGGGGCAGGGGCAGGGGCAGGGGCAGGGGCAGGGGCAGGGGCAGGGGCAGGGGCAGGGGCAGGGGCAGGGGCAGGGGCAGGGGCAGGGGCAGGGGCAGGGGCAGGGGCAGGGGCAGGGGCAGGGGCAGGGGCAGGGGCAGGGGCAGGGGCAGGGGCATTGAGTGCTGACACCTCGCACTTGTGAAAGGTGTCACGGCGCTCTCTTGCAGGAAGTCCTCCAGGAAATACTGTTGCACCTGTAACCCAGCAAACGAGGCAGAGGTGCAAAACAGGATTATGTACCATGCAGGCCCATAGCTGTGGGGTTGCCACACAGCACTGCTAACTAAAACCCGGTCATACTGCCCTGCTCGTTGGTGTCTGCTGCTGCAACCTGTGCTTTCGTACAACCTGGCAATAGCAGGAGCTTCATCACTGTCCCACTCCTGCCATGTCATCCAACAATGGCCAGAGGCAGTAGGAGTTTTCTGGCCCCAGCTCTTGCTGCAGACCTGGCCCTGTTGCCCTGCTTTACTCTGCTGACCGGGAAGGTGCGGCCGGGGAAGGCAAAGCAGGAGGCAGCGCTGCCAAAGTAGGTGGCGAAGCGTTGGGCTTGCAGCGTGGCACTCATTAACACGATCTTGAAGCCTGGACGCCTGAGGGGAGGGCAGACAGCCACAGCGCCAGCAACAATGGACGGGACGTGGTCTTGGCCCAGCAGCAGCCGCAGCAGCATTCGGCACGATCAGGCCCTGTGTTTTTCCACTGCAGCTGTAGCTGCTCCTGCTGCTGCTGCTGCCATTCATTGCCCAGCCCTCCAGGCCTCACCCACCTGGCAAGCAGTTGCTTGAGGGCAATGAGGGTGAAGTCAGTGTTAGTATGTCGCTCATGCACCTCACCGATGAACACATGAGTGGTGTCCTCCAGGTCAGGGTCAATCAGCAGGCGGCGCAGCAGCACGCCAGAGGTCATGTAGGTCAGGCGGGTGCGGCGGCTTACACAGCTGTCCAGCCGCACCTGCAGCCAGGTTGATTGCAGGGGCTGTCAGGGGTTTAGAATGGGCAGGGCCCCAGGGCATGCGGCTGGGCGCCCTTAGGGCGTGGCGTCCATGGGGCTACTCCTACTCCTGTCCTTAATCAGGGACACAGCCAGGGACACAGCACTGGGCACGGTGAGCTGTCCATTGTACACTTTACAAGACAGGGAGTGGCTTAACGCTGTTGTTGAGTTGGATGCCTCTGCTGTGTGGGATACAGGTGGTCAGGGGCAGGTAAGGGGCAGACGCGGCATGGCATAGTCCAGGGTGCCTAGTCAGGCTATGGGAGCTGGTATGGAGCAGAGGCCAAGGCAGTGCAATAGGCACAGATGCTGCTTTTAGCCCGACCTTGTAGCCCACCACATCGCCCAGTGCCTCGCCCCGCTCCTGTGCTACTCGTCTTGCCAGGCTGATGGTGCTGATGCGGCGTGGCTGCGTGACCACCAGGGACACTGCAGCGCCACGCCCTGCTGCCACCGCCTCCTCGAGCAGGAACTGGGGCAGCTGGGTGCTGCAGGACAGGGCAGCGAGCTAGGCAGGGGCTGGTACCAGGCACTAGTAAGGCTAATCACTAATTTCTGCAAGTGAGTGAGGTTGATTTGGCTGCTGTTATCCTGTTGATAAGATGTGCGATCTACAATTGAGAGGTCGCGAGATCGATTTACAACAACGGGATTGTCTTCAACGCGAGAATGGGGTTTGAGCGACCAGCGGAGTCAATGGTGCAAGGTGTAGGGTGGCATGGGGAGGGTGGCATGGGGAGGGTGGCATAGGGAGCGTGGGTAGGGAGCGTGGCGTAGGGAGCATAGGCATGGCGTGGAGCAGCATAGGCGTGGCGTGGCGGGAGCATAGGGAGCGTGGGGAGGGTGGGTAGAGTGAGGAGGAGGGGCCTGAGCCCTAGTGAGCCTCACCTCTTACCGCTGCCAGTCTCCCCTGCACAGCAGCAAATGGTATGGCAGAGTGAGAGTTGGCCAGCGCGCATAACCTATCAAGAGCATCCTGATTCAGCCCATATGCAGCCGCCACCTGGCAATTTGTGTGTTGCAGGGCCTAGTGTCGAGTGAAGGCTCATCTGTCAGCCCTCGCACCAGCCATTGTCGCACCCTCTCCCACACCCACCTGACACAATGGTGACTGCGTTGCGCTCTATAGCCTCCAGTAGCTGCTGCTTGCTGGCGTGTATGGGCAGAGCCTGGCGCTGCACCTGGATGGCTTGCACATGTGGCAGCCGCTGGTTTGCAGCCTGCTGGTTTTTTAATAGTATACTTTGCTGGCGCTGCCAATTGCTGGTGGCTCGAGGGCCATATTTGGCTAGTCGCTGGCGGTTGGCTGCCAGGGTTGCACGCAAGTGATGTACCCGGCCCTGCTGCGGCGATTCATATGCCCCCAGATCTGCAATGCAGGAAGTTTTCCAGATGGACAGCCAAGCATGCAGGCAAGCAGACACACAGCCCGCTTCCCATTGCCCCTACCAAGCCTTGGATTGCTTGCACATGTGGCAGCTGCTGGTTTGCGGCCTGCTGCTTTTTCAGTCGTTCGTTTTGCTTGAATTGCCAGTTGCTGGTGGCTCGAGGGCCATACTTGGCTTGTTGCTGGCGCTTGGCTGCCAGGGCTGCACGCAAGTGCTGTGCCCGGCTCTGCTGCAGCGATTTGTATGCCGCAAGATCTGCAAGGCAGCTGCATACTCAGATTGACAGCCAATCAAGCAGGCAAGCAAACACACAGCCCTCTTCCCGTTGCACCTAGGCGTGCCTAGACCCTAACCTAATTTGCAAAGCCTAGTTACACTTCTATGCCTTGACCCTAAGCACGTCTCCATGTCTGCACGTCTTACATGTCCGCACGACACCCACCTCGGAGTGAGGCCAGTGCGTTGTCCTCGTCATTTGAGTAGCCATAATCCGCTGCCAGCGCAAACCTAGCGGTCGCTCCACCTCCGGACTCATCGCCCGCACTGTTGCCCCACCACTTGCCCTCCTCGTAGCCCGACGACGAGCTTGTTTTATGTTTTCCACTCCCATTCGCCCCTCCAGGAGCCTCTCCTGGCGCTTCGGCCGCCTCCTTTCGTTCCACTGTTTGCGTAAGCGGTGCGGCCTGGGCTTGTGCGGGGCCGCGGGATGCTTCAGTCGGCCCTCCGAGCATTCCCTGACGCGCGGCGCCCTTGAGCATCTGTTCCACCGCGGCCCACCTGGCGGCAGTCTCCGGTGACGGCCCAGGGTAGAGCAAGCTACGGTCATACTGGGGGACCTGCTGATCACCAAGCTGACTGTCAGCAGTGGGCTGCGAGGCATTGGGAAACTGCGGATCGGGCCAGGGCCTGTCGAGCTGAGCAGCAGCGAGGGAAGAAGGCGGCAGCGACAGGGGTAAGGCCTCCGACCAGATGGGGTCCAGTTGAGGGCTACAGGGGCAGTGTTGCACGGGCCAAGGGGTAGGGAGCAGCATGACCCCTGCATGGCAAAGCATGAAGCCTGTAAAGGGTATGAGTCACGGACCTGTAGCTTGGCAGGGGGTGCGTGGCCACCACCACATGGCTGTCACAATAGGCCTGCAGCAGCGCAGGAAGCCAAGGTTTGGGTAGGGACAGAGGCTGAGCCGATGTTGTCCCCTGATCCATAGAATCTGCCTGCCTGCCTGCCTGCCTGCCTGCCTGCCTGCCTGCCTGCTGAATCCCAGTGCTTGGCAGCCCTCCACCTGCCTGCATGTGCAAGTCCTTGGCTTCCAGGAGGCCCTCCAGCTCGGGGTGAGACTGCAGCTCCTCAATGCTCCATTCATACACCCTGCATGAACAATACAAAACACACCCAGCAGCTCATCAGGCACTAACAACGCATGGCCTGCTCCGACTTGCTTCTTCTCAGCCCCTCAACCCGGCTACACCCATTCATGGAGATGGCCTACTGCATGGACATCAATTTGCAAGTAGGTCAGGCCAGCCAACCCTTACCTTCTGCGGGTGCATCTACCAACCCTTCTACACCTATCTACTGAAAACAGTGCACCATAAGTACCACCCAAGAATACATTGTTTTCAGCGAGCACCCTGACCACACCCATCCAGCTCCCATCCCGCCCTCACACCGCACCTCCCTCCTCTCCCTCACCTCATTTGCACCTCCTGCCCCCGTTGCAGCTGCACCAAGCGCAGCACCTGCATCACCTGCTCAGCCTCAAGGGGCTGGGCATACAGGTCGGCACTGTGGGGGTCTGAGGCGTCCTCTCGATCCTGATCCACAGCCCGCCTAGCTGTGGGCAAGCCCTTCCCCGCTGCCCGGGCTGCTGGGGGCAGGTGCGGGTGGAAGCAGTGAAAGTGAGTGGTGGTCTGCAGCAGGCGCTTGAGGGATGACAACGTGGGTGGTCCACCAGGACAGGCACCATCACTAGAGGAAAGAGGGTCAGGGGTGGGAGTAGAAGTGGAAGAGGCGGTGGCCTCAGTGTTTTGGGCTGGGCCCGATGAGGGGACTGCGTCAGAGGTGGAGGCAGGGTCAGGGGTGGGTCCAAGATCAGAGCTGGTGCTGAGGTCAGGGCTGGTGCAAGGTTCAGGGTTAGGGCTGCGATCGTGAGAGGGGCCACCGTCAATATCAGCAGGGTCAGGGCTGCGATCATGTGCTGTGGAGGAGAAGGCTATTATGGCTCCACAGGCGCCTTGTCTGCAGGGGCCAAGGCGGAGTGGGAGGAGTGGGAGGAAGGGGTGGAGGAGTAGCCAGTGTCAACAATGCTGTGATGTCTATCATTGCTGCCCGGATTAGATAGTAGAGTGATGGTGAAATCCTCCACCCACTCCCTGCAGCCAGCAGCAGCAGTCCCTTCTCTCCATCCTTGCTGCTGTCAGGACTGGTGCTCTCTGCAGTTGTGTATTCTGCAGCCCTCTGCAGTTGTGTATTCTGCAGCCCAACTCACAGCTCACAGCCCCTATTGCGCGCCAACTGGGTGAGCTGTGCCATGCTGCCCTGCAGCACTGCTGCGTGACCGGTGTCAGTTGTCTGCATTTGACAAGCAGCAGTAGCAGCAGCCGACAGCAGTATGAAAGGCATCACGCAGCAGCACAGCAGGCAGCAGCAAAGCAGGCAGCAGCAGAGCTGATGAGGGGTCTCTCAGTTTAGCAGCACCTTGGGCACTCTGAGGATGAAGTGCTCCTCAGCACGCAGCCACACATCACTGAGCGTGTCGTGCACAGCCTGTTCGTCCAGTGTACCAACTGCAGCTGACTGGCCTTGAAGCAGCAGCTGGGCAAGGTCCAGGTACACTGCGTGCACGAAATCATCAGTGTTGGAAGCTGCACAGCACGTTGGGGGAAGAGGAAGCGATAGGAACACAGGTCAGGGAGTGGCAGTGGGAGTAGGGCAAGAGAGCTGAAGGGTCCGTTGATTATTAGGGAATGAAGTGGGAGCCGCATATGAGCCCCATCAAGATGCTGCAACCCTGCCCGTGCCCCAAGTAGAGTTTTTCATTGAGTACTGAGGAGATGCCAGCAGTTGTGGGCCCTGCCTGCTTTACCATTCAAGCATGCTAGCTGCCATGCCAGGCTAGGATTGGCGCAGAGCCAATGATCCTACAGTGTGTGAGTGGTTTGCCGTTCCAAGGTGGCTGTCCTAGAGGATGTGTTCCGCCTGCGAGTCAACACCAAGACGCAGCTCCGGGCACCTGTCCTGGGGCGGGAGCAGGAGCTGCTGTACGTGTCTTCGAGCTTGCGCGAGGGACAGCAGCCAGGGACGTCGTCGTCCCGCGTGCCCGCGGTAGCCATCGCAGATGCGGCAGATAGGCTGCGCTGAGCATCCCGTCCGGTTGCGAGTGTCGCTCGTCGTTGAAGGGGTTGGTGCTGGCTTTCACGGATCCGTGATGCTAAGCGATGTGCGTGCACACAAAGCTTGTCGCACTTGTAAGCCTGCTGCCGCGACTGCTGCAACGATGCGATGCTGATCGCCGTCGCCGTACACGCCGCGCTCAGTCCCAGCAACCCCGGGTATTCCGGGGCCCATTGACCGATACCCGGAGGGGCCAATGCAGCATTGTGCACGTGAAATGGAACCTGGGAACCTGGGTACTCCGGGGTCCATTGACCGTTACCTGGTGAGGGCCAATGCAGCAAGGTGCATGTGTGAGGCAAGCTAGCAAGTGGTGAGTGCAACAGCATGAGAAGCGGCAGCGGGCAAGAGTCTAAAGGGCTGACTTGAGGTAGGTGTCGGCCACATCCGGCAGCCTATGGGCGCTGTCAAGCCTGGCAGCTGTCTTGTACAACCAGTCAGGCAAGAGGCTTGCATGGGCCACTAGGATTGGAGCAGGCAGCGGCCCACTGGCCTGTCCATAGCTCATGCACGGCTGCACAGTAGACAACCACGTGAGGCTTAGCTGACACATGCCGTGACAGCTGTCAATTGCTTGGGAAGCTACAAAGGGTTAGGTCCCACAATGACCTGGAACAATGACTTGGAAGATATGGAAGAGCCAAGCAAAAGCAGTGCTCTGCACTTAGCCCTCACCTGGGAGGTGGTGGGATGGCATGAAGGGAAAGAGTAGTCGACTGTGCCATGCCTCACCTGGTGCCACCATGTCAGCAACCCTATGTGCCTTGTGTGCTTGACTGCAGCTGGAGGGTGGGACGGCTGAGGTGCCTAGAAAGCGATGAGGACAATGTCAAGCAGCTGGCATTGGCACCTAGGGAGGCTGGGGTGCTGACGCAGTGCTGTGAGCTTGCTGCAAGATGGTGTGCAGGCCCAGGGGCAGAAAACAGCAGCTGGGCAGGGTGGTGCTAGTCAATGATTCCGCACTAGCCATGTCATCCCGGAAGTGAGCGGTCAGCAGCCGAGGAGCAGCGGTAGGCCTGCGGGCTGTAGTCTCTGAGGAATGCCATGGCTGAGAACATGCGCTCCTCCTCCACCGAGCCTGATGTCATGACCGGTGCAAGCTCTGCAAGCTTGATGTACTATGAGGTGTCTGCCTTTGTGAGGGTCTGCACAGCTGGGTTGGCTGCGCATGACCTCCACAGACCTGATTGTTGGGCAGTTAGCTTGTGCTGGTCTAGCAAGGCTGGTACCCGATGGCCATGGATCAGGGTCGCTTCCATGCATTACGGGCCTTGACAATGGCCTGGCGTACGCAACAGCCAGCCCTTTAGCATGCTCGAGTGGGAGGAAGTGACTGCGTAGGTCACATTCCATTGCGGCTGCTGTTGCTGCCAGCGCCTGCTTGGCACCATCGACATGCTGCTGAAAACCATTGGCTGGCATTGAAGCAGCCTGCCGCCCCCTTGGGGGGATAGGGTGCAGCTGTACCAAGTCACTGCCTAGCTCAACCGCTTCTTTCTCCTCCTCCTCTTCAGGCTCAACAGACGTTGTCTCCATGTCCACCGCGGCCTGCCTTCTGCCTACTTCCTCCTCATCCTCACTGTCACTGTCTGCCTCAACTGCTCGCCATGCCATGCTGCTGTTCTCATGTGGCTGCAAAGTCAAACGGCCAGAGCCGTTGTACACCATGCAGCTGCCAGGTTCTGCTACATTGGCTAAGGCAATTAGTTCAGGAAAGTCCAGTGCAGTGAAAGGGGAGGGGCCGCTTTACATTGCATGGTGATTCTGGGAAAGGTGATGAAGGTGATATGGTGAATGGTGATATGGTGATATGGTGAATATATGGTGACATAAGCTTTCACGCCTGGCATTGTTCGTCTTGCTTGCTGAACCTTTGTAAGCTGTTGATTGCATAGGTAGGAGTATTGCCATCACGGTAAAGTGAAAGGGCAGCAACAGCAAGCCAAGTCAGATCTTTGACGACAAAAATGTGTTGTATCCTGAGTATGCTCCTTGATCACCGCCGCCATCTTTCGCTGGACACTAAATATGATATCTATAAGCCTTCCGTATGGCCGTGGCTCCCGTCGTCTTCGTAGCTTGTCATAGAGGCGTTGAGTCAAGAACTCAAGATGCCCACTTGGCAGCTCACCCGTCTGGCTTGGACAAGGCTAAGATCAGAGCAAGCTTGAGGTAAGCGCGCTATCTGACCACGCCATGTGCTATGACACAGGCGCAGCGGGGAGTAAAGCGTGAAATGCAAGCTATCAATTGTGACTAGCGTTAACCCTTCCGTTTAGCCTGTTTCCTTCTCTTCTGGCCTGGTCCTTTCCCAACCTTGCCCCGGCCCCCGCCCCGCCTTGTACGTTTGTTTAAGAATGGCATGAACTGAGAGATCACTTGTTGTGTATCGTCGACTGTCAATTGAGCGTCGTTCTTGTTATCCAACGCACATCGCAGCAGAAATTCCGCTCCGATCGCGAGGCTCACGTCGCGCTTGAACGCCGCTGGGGAGTTGGGCGAGGGGTCGCCGGCCCAGGGTTGGCCGGGGTCGTAGCTTGAATCGCTGCTTAAACCACTGTAGGGCGCCGCGTACATCTCATACAGCCTCTCGTGGTGAGATGCGACGCCATTGAAGGCCGCCATGATACCGTGGCCAAGGACGTCTGAGTCTGGCAGCTGCACCAGAGCATCTAATGTGCCCATGAGTAGCTGCTGGAGCTGCCGAGCGCTGGCGCTGTCATTACTAACAGGCCAGGACTTGGGCAGACGGAGTCGTGTGTGGAGGTCGTAGGGGCAGCCAGCAAGGTGTAGGGCCTTCACGAAGGCTTCCTCCCGTTCCACTACAATCTGCACTGATAGAAGTAGGGCCGTGAAGTCATCAGGTGCTCTACTCGTGTCATCAGGGCCAACACTGCCAGCTGAGTCTCGCCCAAGGGTTGTGTTGTGCTCCAGCTGTTGCTGTTGAGCTTGCTGGGGTTCACGGTTCCCCCCACCTTGTCGAGCAGACCTAAGAATGTAGGTGTACCACTCCCACCGGCCCCAATGCACCAGTTGATGCTGCAGGTCCGGATGCAGCGGTGCTCCACGCTCAAACATGTTGCCAGGCAGGCCCATGCGCAACAGTGCCAGCGCCAGCTCAGCCTCCGGCAGGCCTTTGGAGTAGGCATTGCTTGGCGTAGGTGCTGCAGGGATGTCCTGCGTGGACGAGTCATGTGCAGGCTGTGCTTCTCTCCCCAAGGCTGGCACCCCTGAGGGCCTGCTATTTGCACTGCTACTAGAAGAGGGAGTGGAGGGGGGTGGGCTGTGCGGTGCTATTGCATGAAGGCCAGAGCTTGCTGCTTCTGATAAGGCTGGCAGGTCAGTGCCAAGGGGACTGACAAGGCTACTGCCCACCTCAGCAAACTGTGTTGCACGCATGACAACCAGCTGCTCCTCTTCAAGGCGCTTAAGGAACAGGATCTTGAAGGGTGGGCAGTTGATCCACAGGCTGAAAAGCAGGGTCCACTGCCTGGGCCCCCAGGTCTGCCACGTACTCGAGAAGCTTCCATCATCCCTCATGAATAGCACATCGAAAGTTGGTCTCATAAATTCGGACCAGTTTGTCATCATGAGCCATTGCCTGCACAATAGACAACAGCCTGCTAGCTGCCGGATGGCCTGTGCTGCACCAAAGACAATGGCCATCACACTCCATGGTCACTCTGTGTGACTACAGAAAAGGTGATGGCAACCTGCACCCAGCCTGCATTGTAAGTGCAATGTAAGTGATTTTAACAGCTTGCACCCAGCCTGGGCAACAAGATAGCCTGGCAGCACTCACTGGATGGGCAGCTCCTCAGGCAGTGGTGCTGGGGCTGTGGTGGGAGAGGCTGGGCAGAGATGTGGCTCCAGCACCACCAGCAGAGCTTCAAGTGGCATGGCCTTGGAAGACTTTGCGTTGTATGATGCCAGCAGCCTGCAAGCATGGCAGCTCATTGGCATCTGCTTGCATGTGACTGCAATGCACAATGCACAATGTGACTGCAATGCAATGCTAATCAACTCCAAGCAGCTCAGGTGACAGCAGCCTGCGGGTACCACCAGTGCCAGGCCACGGCAGCTCATGGCGTCTGCATCCATGTGACTGCAATGCACTTATCTGAGCAACTTCTTGCCCAGCACAAGGTGCTACAGCCCACCTTTCCAACGTTTGCTTTACCAGCCCAGGCTCAGCCTCCGGGTGCCTCTTGGCCACAGCATACAGCAGGCTGGCACGCCAGAAGGAGTCGCAGCGGCCGACAACGTGTGGGCCACCATTGAAGAGCATGGCAACAAAGGACTCTTGCCCTTCGCCCACAGCACCTCCTTCCAGCGTGCCTGCCGCCCCTGCTGCCCCAACAACGCCACCACCTCTACTGCTGCCACCATCTTCACTGTCCAGTGCCCTTAGGCCCAGCTGCAGTAGGCTGTTGCTAGCGCTGGGCGGGATGAGGCAGAAGGGTTGTTGTGCCTGCTGCTGCATCAGCTTGCCCGGTTCCAGTTGCTGCGTGACATCTTGCCAAACGTCCAGCATGTGAGAGTTGCTCAAACCTCGCCGGGGCCCCTCCAAACAGCTGTAGAAGGAGATATCCATACCGTCATTCTTTGCAGGGATCATACCAGCCATGGCAAAGGTGGTAATGTGTTGTGCAAGGTTGCTGACCAGGTACAGGGTGCCCAGCACCTGCAGCCAGGCAGCACCTGGCCAAGTTGCTCCGGGGTCACTCAGCTCACCTTTACAGCAACCCACAGCTGTGACCAGTTGCCTTCACAGGCTAAACCTGCTGCTCAAACCTGGAAGAAGTGTGAGGCTGGCAGGTACTGGCTGCAGCGCCCAGTCAGCTGAGAAGCAAGGACGTTGTAGCTGTCCATGAAGGCGCTGTCATCGCCCAATATCAGCTGCTGTACTGTTGTCAGCAGCACGGTGCCACGCAGTAGCTCCACCTCCTCACGCCAGCCATACAAGGTGTTGGCACAGGCAGCCAATTGTTTGGACAGCAGCTGGGTCCAAGCCTGAAGTAGCTCACTGCCTCTTTGTACATCGTCTGCCGCCTGTGCAGGCATAGCAAGTGGACCAACCCTGTCCAGTATTGCAAGCTGAGTTAGTGGCTGAGATACTGCATGAGGTACTGGCTGAGGAACGAGAAGTGTATATTAAGGATGAGCTGCAGGGGGCAAAAGCAGGCAATTCAGGGCTGCAGGGTTATGCAACAGGTTACGCCTCAATCACAATGGCACACGCTCTTGCTAAGTCGCTGCGAGAGGTGCAAGCGCACCCTCACGCATTGCAAGATCAGCACACCTGCACTGTGAGCACTTGTCGTAGAAGCAACCATGTGTTGCAAGGCTCCATCTTCAATTGCCTGGCATGGTAGTCACATGCAACTATTTGCACGGGTGCGATGCCAAAATAGCTGCCCCAGGTGAGGGGCTGTGTTAGGCTCTCTGGCCAGCTGCCAGTGGGTGATGGCTGGGTGGTCAGGGCCAGGCAGGGCACCGCCCAGACCTCCTCCCAGCTCCTGGCGTCTCTATACTCCTGTGACAAGACAAAGCACATGTTGCAGAGGCCACCATGTCTTTATTTGGCAACTAAGAATGCATGACATAGATACAGAATCTATGTCATGCATAGCTCATGGCCATGGTTCAGCAGTGTGGACGGTGGGTGCCCAACATGCTAGCTGCACATGATGGCATGAGCACATCGTAGTGAGGCTGCAGACAACGTTTTGGGCTCAGTTGACACATGCTTAAATCTGCCTTTCTGTTAGTATTTGTTGCCCGCTGGTGCTGGTCATAGATTCTCCACTGTAAAGCACACCTTAACATGCAGTAGGCGAAAGTCAGCCATAAGTTCATCGTTTAAGCCACGCTATCAAGAGGTGATGTCAGGCTCCTCTTCAGCAATTTTGCAATACGAAGTAGTTGCGCTGCTTGCTAAAGCCGTGATCAGGTGATTTATTTGCATGGCATGCATGCATGAGAAAGCACAGCAACATGAACTACATAATGAAGTTACAAAAAAAGCGCAAAACGTGAAAATCTCTTTGTTTACTTCGATCTGGTCAAGGCGTCGGTCGTTCCTTTTCCCTTTACAGCTTGGCCTTTTAACATTATATAATCTAGTGGTTAATTGGCGCTTCGAGAGCATTATGTAGTAGGTAATGGCCGAGGCCGAGGTGGTGCGGACATACATGCCGAGGCATGTATGGTAGCAGAGCCGAGGACGAGACCATTAGTTCTCCTAATGCGCGAGGTCAAGGCGGTTATCTGAGGTAGTAAAGGAAGTACATTTGAGGTAAACTATAGGCGTCAATATTTTTATATAACTCGGGTCAGTCATCCAAGGCTGCAAAGTGCTAGCAGCCAGATCCGCGTGTTCCGCAAGTGAAGCGCAAGTCGCGAGTGTGCTAGTTGCATGTATGGCTTGCACATCGCAACTTGCTGGCATGTATACTTATAAGTGCCAGGCTAAGTGCTAAGTGTCAGGCTCGCATGTTGACTAGAAGCTACGACTTTCGTCGTTAGTCAATTAAAAGTATGCCGGTCAGGAGCACTTGGTAAACTGACCCGAATTATACAAATATTATTGACGCTATTATTTCCCTTTAATCCAGATATACATCATATAACATGCATATGTCATAGATATGATTATATGAGATTCACCAACAAACACAAAATAAGAATGAAACAAGAGTACATCATAGCAAGGCACTCTGATCTGCAGTAACAGCAGGAATGGGTCAGCCTGAGGATGAGCATGAGCAGGTCGAGCACGGCACATGCACAGCAGACAACATTGTGGGGCTGAGCCGACACATGTTGGTCATAGCCTCTCGCAGGTAGGCTACACACCACACCTTGACATATGCAACCTGCAACCGCAAGTGAGCCTGCCGGTTCAGCACTCGATCCAGGTCCTGTAGTGAGTGTGGCTCCCTCATCACCCCGTACACCAGCAGCACCAGCGTGGTCTTTAGGGACAAGCTGAGGCGAGGTGCGCTGGGCAGGGCCAGCAGGGCAAGGAGCGCCTGCAACAGCAGCCAGGGTCTCTGGCCCGTTCAGCCCAGTCCACCAGCAGCTCACCATCAGGCATAGGACCATTTGCATTGGCGTACAAACATGAAGATCAGTGTGATAAAGGGTTGGCATGAACAGGCAAGACAACGACAGCTGCTGTGCAGTGATAATGATAAGGCACTGAAGCACACGGAGCTGCTTAGGGCAACTGCATCATGCAATCAAAACGTAGACGCCCAATCTGCAGTGCTCAGGAACTGGGCATCAAACAAGGTGAGGCACTGAAGCACATACAACGAGCTACACGCCACATCTTCAACTACCCACCTTTGCTACACCCTGGGCAGGGGCATAGCCTGCTGTCTGCAGCTTCCCCAGTATGCCTGCAAGCTGAGGGGCCGTCAGAAGCTCAGGCGTGTGGGTGATGTCCACACACACATGTCCCACCAGGGCGTCCACCACTGAGACCCAGCCTGCTGGCCAGGCCTGACTGCACAGCAGCTGCGCCTGGACCTGGTCCCTGAGGCCTGGAGGCCAGGCTGCAAGCTGCGCTGCGCTGCCCCGCTCCCTGCCACCCTCCAGCTCAGCTGCCCTGGCAGCCGCCTCCAGGTGCTGCTGGACCTGGTAGTCTGTGGTGGGGGCTGAGGCCTGGGTGGCGGCGGGTGTGACAGGCGCCACGCTTAGGGGGTTGTCTGGCACATGCCGCTGCAGCAGTGGAGGTGTCAGCAGGCCTACCCCGCTCATTGCTTCCAGCACCTACAACCAAAACTCCATTCATGTCATGCTGCTTGCATGCGTATGCCAAGGTTGGTCAATCGTTTGTGAATATGAGTCAGCTGAGCTTCCATCAGCCTCATGTAGACAGCGTATACGGCACAGTAGGGATTCAACGCAAGGCAGGGCGCCATTGAGTCTTGAGTCATGCTGGTATGATCCCGCATCACAGGTGATCACAATAATAGAAACAGCCAGCGCTAGTACCTGGTTCCACAGAATGGTGAGACAAGGTCGACATGGGTGGCTGCAGTCATGGATGCGCACCCACCAGTAAAACAATAGCGGCACCTGGGCTCTGAGGCTGGCCTTGCTGGGCTGTACCGCTGAGCTCACTGTGGCTGCCAGGTTGCTGGACACTGAGGGCAAGCTGCACAGCGCAACGCATGACCTGGCCCATCATGAGGCACCTCAGCGCCTGCACAGCCTCCGCCTCAGCGCCCAGGGGGCTCAGGGCAGTGACCCAGTTCACATCCTGGCATGGCTGCTGTGTGGAGGCCAGCAGTGGGAAAATGCGGGCTGTGATCTGCAGATTGCCAAGAACGCTCTTTATGTTCCTCTTGGCTGCGTAGTGGTGCAGCGCACCGTGTTGCCAGGCCAGGCGCAAGAGGGTTGACACGGTGCCACTGGCCTGCTGCAAGGCGTGAGGGCTGGAGGCCTTTGCTGTAGTCGTGTCAATGACACCGCTGCTGCTGTGCCTGTCAGGGGTTCTGCGTGCAGCAGCTGACCCTGGCTTAGCACTGCCACCAGTGGCCCGCAGCTCCTCAGTGAGAGCCTGGGTCAGCTGGTCCAGGGCACCTGACAAGGACAGCAGCTCCAGCAGCTGCGATACACATAGCAGCAACACATGGCCATTGGGTCAGGCGGGCAATCGGCGGCGGCTGTTGGACTTGTTGGCCAGACAGGCCTGATGTTAAATGTAGGCGTTGGGTTGAACAGCTCAAAGCCGTGTAACTGCTGGCTTTTGACATTAGTAATGAATCTGTTCAAAGCAAGCAAACGACGCCAACTGCATGCACCACGGTCCTGGTGGCGCCTGCTGGGCAACGGGCCTGCTGGGCGTCGGTTCTTGTTGCCCGCTAGGCTGATGAGGGAGGCTGATGAGGGTTTCACCAGCGTACCATGCATGGCAAACCTGGGGTGGCAGAGGCAGCAGTGACATCCATTGCAAGGCATGGAGCACAGACCCAGCTGCCAGCTGCCATATCTAGTGCACGAAAGCTGACCTTGTAGCAGTTGTCAGTTTGGCAGTGGCAGGGTCCTGTGTGTGACGCAGACGCTGACTGCACGCACCTGGGCCAAGCGCTGGTGCAGCTGGAAGAGCTCAGCTTGATGGTCAGTGTTGGTAGCTGCTTGCAGTTTGGCTAGTTGTTGCAAGTCCAGGACTGCAGCCAGCTGCTTGCCAGGGATGGGGCCAGGCCAGGCCACACAGCTTGCATGGCTGGGAAGGTCAAGCGGAACATCCTGTGTGGCTGCCTGGTGCTGCTCCCGGCTGGCACCAGCTGGGCTAGCTGGCAGGGTCAGGGTCAGGGCATTGGCCCACCCCAAGGCATGCAGCTGCTGGTGCAGAGCGCTGTGGCCATTGCCACCAGCCGCAGCAGTGGTTCTAGCTGCCATGCCTGACTTCTCATTCTGCAGAGTCAAGGCAAAGTCCCTTAGCTGCTGCAGGGCATGGTGTAGGGCCAGGGTAGCCCTGGGTGGCAGCTGCTGGATGCCAGGGTGAAGTGTAGCTTGTGTCAGTGTAGAGCTGGCTCGCACTCCTACCTCCTCATAGGCAAGCTGCCTTGGCAGAGTCAGGCTGCCAGAGTGGTTTGGTTCTGCTGTGTGTTGCAAGCCGCCTGAAGCTGTTGCTTGAGCCAAAAGATTGGCTGGCAGCATTGTGTCTGAAGCTGCAGGGGGTACAGAGGTGACAAAGACAGCGCAAGTGCATAGCGCCAGGCAGGTGGGCAGGTCGAGGATGTCAGATTGGACAGCTGGATCCTCGCCCAGCACTCCACTGGTGACGTTGTAGGAATAAGCAAGACCATGCAAACACTGAAGGACTACTGGCTGCAGCTGCAGCTTGACCTCACGCCAACACCAGGCCGGGTTGGATGGCTCATCTTGCACCCTGACCAGCGGCAGGTAGGTGACCAGGGCAGCCAGCTGGTGCAGGCCACCTGCAGGGCACAGGGCAACATACAGCACATACACAGGGAGACGCACAGCTGTGGCTTGGCGACCCTGACACTTGGCGCAGGTGCCGCGGCACGAACAAGGTCCACAAGGTTGACAAGGGCAGGCATTCAGCAGCCTGTGAGCTTTACCATGTGTGAGGCTGCCATCAGCATCTGCAGCCAGAGAGCATGACATTGCTAGTGACAAACTCTGCTGCTGTGCATGCCAAGGGCTGGCAAGGAGTCCGAGGTACACATTCGCTGGGCAGCTGGGACAGCTGGGACAGCTATGCAAGGTCATGGGCGGAGGCAGCCAATGCTAGAGTAGAAAGTGCTGCAGTCGCAGTGCCCTGTCTAGGTCTGTGCTTATGTAATCGTATTTCTTCAACCCCTCCTTTTTTTTGTTTGCCGGGTATCGGAAGCTCAGGTGCATAATCTCACATAGTCAAGGGAGTTTGCGGCGAAACGCATGTCAAAGGTCGCTTTCAAAGCGCGATGCGAGATAGCGCTAAAAATCACATCAAGGCGACGCAAGAAAGGTTGAGAGTGTTGACGAAGCCAGTTAAGCTGGCTGAAGTGCTCTCGAGCGTGTTCAAACCTGCACCAACCTGCGTCGAGGCTGGACGCCCCAGCAAGCTTCTGAGCCAGGTCGGTGATTTGTTGCCTCAGCGTCCTGGCTTGCAGCACCAAGCGCAGGTCTATCACGGATTCGAGCGCAGTCACAGCACTGCCGAGGTCCTGCCAGCAGTGCAAGCAGTGCAAAGCCCCAAACATGACGCCTGCCAGCAGCTTGTGTAGTGGTCCAGCGGATGTAAGCAGAGGCAGATGCAGGCAGCAGATGCAGGCAGTCCGGCATCTCGCACAATACTTATGCATGCAGCAGCAGATGACCTCGCTGCCTCCACACACCCCTCCTCACCTGCATGGCCCTGCCTACATATGCCTCCATGAATCTCAATGGCAGCTCCCCTCCCAGTGGCTGAGCCAGTGAGCGCACGTACTGCTTCACAGCAGCCATGTCTGCATCCAGCACCCTGCCCTGCTCCAGGTGTGCCGCCAGCACACCCAAGCTGTCCTTCACAAGGGCGACAAGGGGCTTGGGCCAGGCCACATTCAGCCCAAGGCTCAGGGGAGCCACAGTGATGGCTGTCTTCAGTGCCACGTGAGCCACCTGAACAGCGCTGGGAGGGGAGAGACGCTCAACACCACCTGCTGCACCCGCACCCAGGGAAGGGATGCTGCTACCCTCCTCCTTCTCCTGCACCTGGTTTTTGCTGCTGACCTCAAGTGCCATCGGTTGCATTGCTGTGGAGGCCACCTCTTCCTTGCTGGCTGCATCACTGCTGGTCTGGTTGTCGGGGCTCCTGTTCGCAGCCTGTGCTGCCTGTTGCACATCCATTGCCTGTGCCCAGCGCACTAACCACACACTGTCTGGTGTAAGAGCAGCAACGGCCTGGATTTTAGCCAGCTCTGGACTGCCATCTTTCTTGGCCATGAGCACCTGGCTGACCCCTTGCTTTGCAGCGTTGGGGCTGCAGAGCATTGCCTGCAGTGCTTGAGACACCAGCAGCAGCTCCGTACTGGGCAGCGCCAGCAGGAGGTCTGGCTTGGTCTTGTGGCAGGGGAGCCACGCCTTTGCTAGCAGCCTTGCTGTCTGGGCAATGCTCTGAACCTGCTGGCCTGCACTGTCTTGTTGAGCACGCTGTGGGTCAGCCAGGGCAGCATACAAGCCCGCCAGGCCCAGCGCCAGGTCCACTGGGTGGGCTGACGCCATGCCTTCCAGGCTCTGCCTCAGCACCTTGGCTGCCATGTCCACCAGCAGCAGGCTGGGCGTGTGGCCCAGCAGGTGGAGGGACACAAGGCAGCGCGCTAGCAGCGGGGCGGACATGGATGGCACCAGGCTGGTGGCCACCTGCTCAAACTCCTGCGTGGTGAGCCAGGCAGCAAGCCATTCACACCTCAGAAATCCTACACCTAGATCAGCTTAGCATTGCTACTGTGTTGTGTGCAAATATGGCAGTGTGCAGGCATTGTGCGCCTTGAATTGGCTCCTATATGCAGCCAGGCCTTCACCTTGAGCCATGCCAGTGGTGGCTTGACCTCCAGCTGCCTCAAAGCAAAGACTGTCTTGGCCAGCAGGTCCGGCACCAGCACCAGGTGCTTCACATGGCGGTGCTGGAGGCAGGCAAGGGCCAGACCCAGACCCAGGCGGCGAGCAGCGCTGCAGATATCTGCCTCCTGCCCCCGCCCCACACCAACCCTTGCCTGTTTACCCCCCGCCTGAGCTGGTGTCGGTGGCACTGACCCCTGCCCAGACTGTTCCTGGCCATGCGCTTGGTTGAGCAGCTGCAGTCCAGTGCTGGTGAAAGCTGGCAGGCAGTCCAGTGCGGTGGCAATGCACCGGCTGAGGCTGGCTTCACCAGCCATGTCCTCAGGTGTAGGGTTGCGGCGCTGGGGCGGTGGCTTGATGACCAGCCTGAGCTCCACTGCTGCCAGGAGCTTGGCAGACCAGGCATGGGAGGCTGGCGCTCTGCTGGTGTGCTGCACCAGTTGCAGCAGGTGCACCAGCGTGCTGGGGCTGCAGCCAGGGGCCACACAGCAGGAGAGTCAGGCCAGGCTGGACCTACAGGAGGGGAGCAGGAAAATCAGGCCAAGCTGCCTTTGGCAGACCCTCAATGCACCCCACACGCACCTAACTAGAGCCTACAGACCCAAACCCTTTACACACCGCACCACACCTCACCTGCATGTCTTCAGCGTTGTGTTGTTGACTTGGGCAGCCAGCGGAGCCAGCATTTGGTACAGGAATGCGTCTGGCAGCTGTATCTGCAGGTCCAGGGCCCAGAAGCTCAGCAGCCAGGAGCGGTCCTCAGCGCTCAGAGCGTCCATGTCTGGCAGCCAGGGCTGCAGCCGTGTTTGCACAGCCTGCAGCCAGTCCTGCATGCCAGCAGAGCAAGCAGGTTTGAGCTGCAGGCAGCAGTATGTGACAAAAGCTTGCAGGTTTAGTCTCTATCACATCACAGGGGCCAGGCGCCATCATCTTCAACCTAACTATGGCCAAGGATCCCACATGCCTCAATGTGTCGAGGTGCAGGGCCCCAGGCCTCACCAACTGGCCCTACAGCTTGAGGTGCCCACCTCTGGGCTGGGGGGTGTTAGGCTGCCCACAGTGTCGTACAGGACCCCTGGCCTGCGGCTGAGCTTGAGGCCAGTGCGGGGGGCAGTCGCCAGGCCAGACACCGCACGCATAAGTGACGCCACCTCTCCCGCCTGGCAACTGCCACAAGAGGCAGGGGTACCACAGGGAGTGGTCTGTCTGGATGGTTGAACAGGCCAAGGTGCAACAATAGTACAACAACAGTAAGACGGGTAGCTGGGCAGTGAGCTAGGTAAGGTGGTCAGGGTGTTGCTGTCAGAGCCTGTCCTCATGAGGATTGAGGTCTGAGGATGATGTTTCCCTTGTTTTACACTGATAAGCCACCAGCCTGGTATTGTTGCTGGGCATTGCATCAGAAAAAGTAATACTGGCATCTGGCTCATGGGCTTTTCACCTCCGTGTCCTGTTAATGAGGCCATGAATGAGGCCACCTCCCCTGCCTGGCACCTTCCACAAGAGGCAGGGGTACCACAAGGGGTTGTCTGTCTGTAGGGTCATGTTGTTTGTTGTGTTGCCTTAACAAAGTATAACAGATCCTGTCCTCCAGAAAAAGCCTTGCTCCACAAGCAGACAATGGTTTAGACCTTGTCTGAGTTGGAACGGTATGCAAACGGTGGTTGCCTTGATGATCTCAGTCACCACAACATAGGGCCTGGCAGTAAGCTGGGCAGAGTGGGCTGAAGCAGAGTTAAGGGTCAAAGGGTGTGGGCTGAGGCAGGCCTGCTCACCTGGGCACCGCGCTCAGGCTTGCCACCATGACCCGGTCATACATGAGGGAGGCGCTGCCCCACCCTGATGCTGCCATGCCCTTAAGCAGCAGCACCAGGTCACTGACAGCCACCGTCTGGGCCAACTCCTTACAGCCTGCGTGCAGCAGCACAGGGTAGGTGCTGACACAGGATGGCATTCAAAGGCAGACAGCACCTGGAGAAAGGCTCCCCTCATCGGGTCAGCATATTGTTGTGCGACCCTGGCGACACGCAGGCAGGCACAGACAAGCAGGTGGGCAGGTGCTGCCACTGATCGCATCACAGGCAGCTTGGTAGAGTTTCCCAGCTGTATTACACACGTCACTGCCTGCACAGCTCTCAGCAATTCAGTGCATTGTTGTGCATCCCTGGCAGTCTGTCAATGAAGGTGGTGATCACTGACCCACTGCTACCACTGCATCCATGTGTGTTTCTCCCAACAGCAGGACCCTCCCTAGAGCACTGGGAGTGTCTAGTTCACCTCACACGCAGGCAGGTACAGGCAAGCAAGTGGACAGGTGCTGACGCTGATCGGCTCATAGGCAGGTTGGTGGGGTTATTCCCAGCTGCACCTCACAGCCTGCACAGCTGACAGCTTAAGCGATCCATTGCCACCACCATAGGCGAGCAGGTGCTGGCGCTTGATGCATGGCAGGCATCAACCAGCACCCACCACCACAGGCAGTTTGCAGTGCATCACTCACTGGGCATGCAGATGTCCACCAGTGCCACCTCTTTGGGGAAGGACCCGCTGCGCATCATGGGCAGCAGCACCTGTAGGCGGCAAGACAAGCGGGTTAGACGACCAGGAGGATGGAGGCTTGAGGGATGAGTACTACAGAACACAGCAGCTCTCATGTGATGGGGGAGTTGCTCGGCAGCAGCGTGAGCGTGACACGGACACATCACAACACCGGCCCGATAGCAGCCAGCCTGATTTCTCAGGCCAATGCAACAATGCTGCTTATCCTAAGCTTACATCGCATCGCCAGCTGCCTCCCCTCACCTGCTGGAACCTGTCAGTGTTCTCAAACAGCAGCTGTTGCGCCTTGGCTGTGCCGCCACTGCTGGCCTGGCTCAGCTGCACCAGCTGGGACTCGAACACTGGCTGCAGCACACCCCCTAGGGGCTGACCCACCACAGCGGCCAGCCTGGGCAGCTGCAGCAGCGTGTCCAGCTCACTCTGCCTCACAGCCTCTTCAGCATGCTCCTGCCAGTCCAGCAGCAGCACAGTGGCCGCTGCAGCTGCTGCCTCCCTCTGCGCGGTGAGCTGTGTGATGAGCTGCTTCACGGCCACGTCCAGGCTGCGCTTGTCGCTGATGTGCAGCAGAGGGCTGAGCTGGGCAACCGTGGGGATGGCCAGGGACCCCAGCTGCACTGCCTGCTGCATCACCACCCCCTCCAGCTCCCTGACTGCCTGCTGACCTGTGCCCGGCTGCTGGGCCTGCTTGGCAGCCACCACATGGGCGGCTACAGCAGGCAGCAGCTGAGGGGCCAGGTGCAGTCCAGGCTGGGCAGCGCACACCCGCCCCAGCCGGGCCAGCAGCGCAGCACAACTGGGGCAGCTCACCGCAGGCCAGGGCTGCGGCTGAACCTCATGGGCTGCAGCTGAGCCAGATTCAAGCTTGACGGCAGCGGCCACAGCCCCAGTTACCACAGCCTGTGTCTGGGATGGAGTCAGGGGCTGTGCCTGCTTATCTCCCTCACCATCCTGCAGGCTGGGTTTGAGCAGCAGTGCCTGGCACACCAACTCCACCACTCCTTGCTTGGCCTCCAGGCCCAGGGCGTGGACAGCAGGTGAGGCCAGGAGGGACAGGGCCATCACCAGCACTGGCTCTGCAACCACATAAGGGCAGGTGGGTAATCAGGCAGATGGCAGAGAAGAATAGGGATGCAGAGCAGGTAGGTAAACAATCAAGATAGTTAGGCAGGTAAAGTCAAGCAAGTCAAGTCAAGCAGGCAGGTAAAGTCAAGTCAGAGCAGCTGCAGGGCAACCACATATGCCCAGCATTACCTCAGCAAGGATCAGGAGCATGTACACAGGCAGCAGAGAAGGGAGCAGCAGGGCAGTGAGGGGGGGCTGCTGGGCCACACAGGGCAGGTAGGTGAGAAGGCAGCAGGTAGAGGGAAACAACGAGCAGCAGGGCAGTGAGGCGTCTGCCTGGTGCCGTCTGCCAGGTGTTCACCTGACACAGCTGTGTTGAGCACTGCCGCGCTGAGCCCTGCACTGACCAGAGCCACCAGGTAGTCAGGGGCAGGCTGCAGCGCCTACGACCACCAGGGCCAGGCACCACACCAGCTGGCGCCACACAGCCAACAGCACTCAGGCAAGCCCAGCCTCCTTACCAGTGACCTGTCCTCACGCCTCACCGACCTCTGCCTAGCCTCATCTCTACAATGTTCCAGAGAGGTTGAAAGTGGAAGGTAACAGGTAAGAAATAGGTTGATTGTACCAGGCTGGACGCACCTGTGGCAGCGCCATCAAGAAGCTGGTGAGCTGAGCTGCAGCTGGGACCTGGTTCGGTAGTACAGTCAGCTCTTGGCTGGTTGTGGTAGCAGGGGTGGTGCTGTGTTTGCTTATGACGAGCTTTGCGGCAGGGGCAGGGGCGGCTTTGGTCAGCACCTGCACATACATGAAGGCAGGCCTTGCCACATACATGAAGGCAGGCCTGCACACACACACACATGAAGGCAGGCCTGGTTCCTCACCTACCCAAAAGGTCAGATGATTGCGTGACCAGCCATTTAGGTCTGCCTGCCTGCGTCGATGCCCGCTAACATTGTGTCATCCTGCACCACCCTCCCTCACTATCACTCCCTATGCCTTTGATCAAGCTTATCAGCATCCCCTCCTGCCCCCTTGCCCTGCCCTCCAGCCTCCCCAGCTGCCCTGCCTGTTGCTCACCGTGCGCCTCAGTGCCGCCTGCAGGCCCTGCACCAGGCTGGGTGTCACATGCTGCCGCCAGTCAGGCGATGCCTGCAGCAGCGCTGCCAACTCCACCAGCTCCTTGGCGCTGCAGTCGCTCAGGAACCTGGCAGGGCAGCACAGCCAGCACACAGGACCAAGGCTGATGACACAGTCAATGGAAGGCAACACCCTAGCCCTACCGCACACAGCACTGCACAGGGTGGTAGACTAAGCCATGGCACCCAGCACGCACCCACCATCACTGGATCAAGCACTACCGCTGCAACAGTTGCATCCACCCAGATGACATGGTCCCAGGGCCACCACCACTGCCTCACCCACCGCACGCTTAGTCCCAGGGGGCCTGCTGGACCATCACATGGACCCTCTGTGCAACTGAACATCCTGGAACGCGCTACATGACAACCAGCTATGGCGGTGCACATCTCCATACTGCACCATTCCCTTGCCCCTCCTCCCCTGCCCCTTAACCCTACCTCCTGTGGGTGCCCACCAGCCCCTGGACCAGCAGCTGCACCACCTGCACCTCCACACCAGGCTCCAGGCGCAGCTCTGGCTGCAGCTCCTGTAGGCTGCGCAGCAGGGCCATGAGGCGCCTGGGCGTGGCGTCCCGCAGCGCCCCTGGCAGCGCCGCCAGCAGCAGGCGCCGCGTGTGGTGCAGCAGCCCGTGGTGAGCCTCAGCTGCATTCAGCTTGCTCTGGGCGGCGGCGCTGCTGCGACCCTTGCTGGCCCGCTCCACCAGGCTGGCAGGGGGAGGGGTGCCGGCAGACAGGGCCAGCGGCAGCGCCAGTGCAGCCAGGCAGTCCAGCAGCTGGGAGGAGTCAAGGCTGGCAGCCAGCGGCACCAGGGACTCAACCAGCTGGGCAAACAGCTCCTGCATGACCAGAGTGGTGGACAATAGCTAGGGGTGCAAGTGGAATGTGATGTTAGGCTGCTCTTTGCAGAGGGTTAAGGAAAGGTTAGGGAGTTGCACAATGGATGCGGCTTGTGGGTGTCAGGGGGAGTGTGATGGTACGTTGCGTTTTGTAGAAGGTTGAAGCAATGGACAGGGACGCAGCTGGCATTGAGAGGGTAGGGAGGGTAGGGACATTGGCCTTCAATACTTAGTGGCGGGAATGTGACTGTGGCACAAGTGGAAGGGTTAGGGCAGGTTGTGGGGGCTGCAGGGTCTTGCCTGTGTCTCTGTCAGCCGTGCAGTCAGCTCCTGAGGATGCTTGGACCCCACATCTGCCAGCAACTTCAGGCACTGTGTGGTTCTTTGGTCGCCTTGCACCAGTTTGTTCTTATCGCGCACATACAGCAGGTGGCTGGTGAACCCAAACCTGCTGCTGTTTTCTCTCTGCCACCGCACGATGTCCGCAGCGGTGCTGCTGGCTTGGGTCACATGGCTGGCTGAGCGCCCGCACTCCTGACGGGCTGAGGCGCGGGCAGCGCGACGACCAGCCTCGACCCTCGACGCACAGTCGCTGAACTACGGAGGCTGCACGGCAATCTGCATCCGATACGGCCACCTGGCTGCGCTATATGCATCGCTGCGATGCTTCTGTGTAAATCAGCAAGTCGCGCAGGCACGCATCACGTCGCAAGAGCCGGCAGGCGGTGACTACCGCGCTAGCGGCCCAACGGTGTCTAACGCGTTGGCAGCCCTCATGGGCGGAAGTAACATGGGTTTTCACGGTGTTCACGGACACGGACGCTGTGGTGGCCTGCACTGCAAATCATCCTCCGACATGTCCTTTCGTTGTAAGGATGACAACCCAGCTCATAAGACATTTGGCTCAATTGCTGGTGACATGGTTTTGTGTGTGTGTGTGTGTGTGACATGCGCTGCTTCAGCGTGTTGCAATACCTACTGTGTAAGCCATGACCTACACTCCACAATACCTACGACGATGGTCGGCGTGAAGGCGCTGTCTCATGTGGTCAAGAGTTCTCTACGATTCCGAGTGCCTCAATTGAACCTTGCGTCACACAGTGATGCGATCCGCGTGAGGATAACCTGGTAGATAGCTGTAGCATAGCTCGTCGCCCTAACTCCCAACATGTACTCGCTGGCACCCAAACGTCATCTGGCCTTGTCAGCCTTCCTGGCACCCAAGCTGGGCCTGGCAGCCTCGCCTGATTGGGGATGGAGCCTGACTGCCCCAGGGGCGACCAACACTAAAGGCCTCGCCTTCCAGTTCGATGCAAGTCTGCCGGCTTTGTGCTTTAGGCTTCCAAAGGCCAGGTCCAGTGGGGTCACTGCAATGCCAGACCCTTCAGGGCCAGTGGTATACCATGACACATCCAGATTTCAAGCTAATGCCACTCCCCACACTGCCTCCTACTTCACCACCTTTTGCTTCTGCTTCCGCTCCTTCCTTGATTCGGGAATGCCCAGCTCCTGGATGAACCAGGGGTCGGCGGCTGCATCCGCCAGCAGCTGCTGGAGTCGAACTGTCAGCTGGTAGGCGTCATCACGCAACAGGAGGCACGGCTCCTGGCCATGAGGAGAAAAGGCAGCAGCAGCAGCAGCAACAGTGTGTGTAGCAGGACCAGTGGCAGTATCACGAATGAACCACAATAGGCTTACAGGGCATGCGACGACAGCCGAGGCCCATGACTGAGTGGGCAAAGCAGCGTCATGTAGCTCTACACCCTCACCTGCAGATGACGTTGCAGCAGGTGCGCCATTGCCTGCCTGACCCTCATCACTGCTTCGGCATGTTCAGCCATGAGCCTCCAGGACATGAAGCCCTGCTGCATGCTCAGCCGCGCCGTTTTTAATGTACGCCATTCCTCCTCCTCCAGCTCCAGCTCATTGCCAAACAACAGCAGGGCCATGTCGGGGACAGAGGATAGAGAAGAGGCCACCACCATGTCATCAATCTTGGTCTGCAGGTCAGGTGGGGCAGAGTGGGGTGGGGTGGGGCGGGGCGGGGTGGGGTGAGGTGGGGTGGGGTGGGGTGGGGCGGCCAGGACTTACCTTGTCAGAGTATACCAACCACCTGTGGGGCACCCAGGGGGGTGGCAGCCCCCCCTCCTTCTTTGTCTGTGGACCTTTGATAATCCATTCCTTATGCCTGGCCAGCAGGGAGCTGGACAGGTTGTTGGGCAGCATGACCTGGCCCACATCCGTTGTAGACAGCCTGGGCAAGGCAGGTCACAGCTGTCAAAGCAACAAGGGTGATGTGTGACCATGGGCTGACCTGGGCAGGATGACCAGTCTCACGGCTAGAGGTGGCCCTAGGGCGATACATCTCACATGGCACAGGGTTGTGGCTTGGCACTGCTGTGTTGAGGTTGCGAGTGAAGGCAAGATGTGGGGACGAAGGTGTTGCAGCCTACCTGAGCATGTACTTGCCCTTGACTTCGTTTGAATCCTTGCCCACACGCTGGCGCATGCTCCCTCGCGTCCTATTCCGTGCCTTTATGAGTTCCACCCGTGCCAGCTGTGAGGCCTGCGTATCAATAACAGCAACACACATGCGGACATTGAGGGTGGGAGGCAGTGGAAGGTAGCATCTGGGGTTGGTGCAGTAAGGGAAGGAGGGGTCCAGGGCAGCAGGCTACCTGGCAGTCCCAGTGCCTGCCCGCCCTCACCAGGCCAGCCACCAGCAGGCCCTTGACCAGCTCAGCGTCCCCAGCGGCCCAGCTGTGCTCCTTGATGGCGGCCTCCACTGCCCATCTGTGCTGCCTGCCCGGGGGCTGCCAGGCTACCTGTCAGCAGAGCAGGGCCAGGGCCAGGGCTGAGGTGCAGCATGGGGCAGATGGCAAGTCAGATCAGAGCAGTGAGCTGGTAGCACTGCCACTACTGCTGCTGCGGCGGCTGCTGCTACTGCTCCTCCTCCTGCTGCTCCTCCTGTTGCTGCTGCTGCATTTGCAGCAGACAGGCCACTCACCTCAGCTAGCAGCTCCGGGGTGACGTCCTGCTGGCGCTGTGCCACGCTCTGGCCCACCCCCCTCCCCCTACCTTGCCCCGTCCAACCCTGAGTGTCAGACCCAGCCCAGCCACCCGCCCAATCCCCGCCCTCCTCCCACGCCTCCCCGCCCTGCTGCCACTGATTCCTGGCCCCATATCCTGCTTTCCAGCCTCGCTGCCCCTCAGCACCAGGCGGAGGGAAGGTCGCTGCCAGGCTGCCTGGCCACTGCTGCATTTGGGGGTTGGCTCGCCGCACAGCTGCATCCCAGCAGGCATCACTGCTTGCGATGAGCCCAAGCTCCATCAACTGCTCTGCCAGCAGCAGCCGTGTCTGTTGCATATACTGTAACTGCTTGGTACTCAGGTAGGCTGGCTGGCAAACAGCGGCCTCTGCCTTATAGGCACCTTAAAAGGGGCAGCAGCAACAAGGAGGTTCTTTGCCCTCCCCTCCCCTCCCCTACCCTGAGGCAGCAGCAACCAGCAGACTGGATCACTTCTCCTTGACTCTCCCTTGTGCACAACCGTGATCTGTGAACTCGTTTTCTCATACATTGTGGTTTTTATCAGTCCATCTGCCCCGCCCCGCCCCGCCCCACCTACCCACTGCGCTCACCTCGACTGCGGAGTCTATACCACCGAGCCCACCCCGCATCAATAGCCATGTGGTCGCTATTCGAATCACCCCCCACAGCACCCAGGTGCCTGCAGGCATCCAGGTACGACAAATGCCCAGCTGGAAGCAGTTTCAGCATCCTTGGACACACACAGTCCTGCCTTCATCGCTGCCTGCCGCCTGGTGTACCACGCAGCACACTTATATAAAGCACAATACCTTTTGTCGCCCTTGAACCTACCCCCGTTGCTGACTTTACTTGATGCTGGCCAGGTCACCCACCGTCTGGTCTCTAGCACCTCCTCCTCTAATGCAGGCAATCGAGGCACCCTCAACCAGGCAGGACGGCCCATGCTGTGTGCAGCCAGGGTCAGCATGGGCGCCAGGCAACTGCGCGCAAGCAAAGGGGGAGTATTGCATGAGACAGGGAAGGCAAGGGAGAGGGGTGGGACGCGGCAGGCAAGGGTGAGGGCCGGTCACAGACGTCAAAGAGAAGGCAAGGTGGCTCCGAGGGAGGGGGAGGGATCAGGGGCAGTGTCAGGGCCAGGGCGATGCATCAGGCTAGGGGAAGGGGGTTGGCTCACCCAAAGGTCGCCCCGAGGATCAGCATCTTGCCCAGCCTGGGGTCCAAGGGTAAGGCCGCCAGCGCATGCCCTAGCTGCGTCAGCTGCCATGCTGAGGGCACCTCTGTAAAGCTGAAGGAAGCTGGGTCTGGAGCTGCTGCTGCTGTTGCTGCTGACAGTTCCTGCTCTTCAGCCTCATGTCCTGGCTGCTTCACTTCAGTTCCTTGCTGCGGGTCTGTGGGGGCCCTGGTAGGCTGGATGGCTCCAATGCTTTGTAGCATTGCCAGGGCGTTCTTGACAGCTAGCGCATCAGGGGGGTCTAGAGCCTCAGCCAGGAAGGCAGCAGGGTCTGCAACCCAGCAGCAACACACGCTGGCAGCCACCAGTCATGACACACAAATGGATGGAAGCCTCCCACTCCCCTCCCACACCCTCTCCAACCTGCCTGAACCAGGCTAAGAGCTGCACTCACCTCCCAGCTCTAGGTTGAGGACCTGCAGGCAGACCTCCTCCAGGGGTGTACGCTGCAGCTCAGGCACATCATGCGCCACCATGTGGTGTTGCCAGAACAGGCGCGGGTACAGTCGGTAGCACACGCCTGACTGCACCCGTCCAGCCCGGCCCCTGCAGTAAGAAGCAGGCAGGCAGGCTTTTTGAGCGATGCAGAGCCGATGCACACAAGACAAGGCAGTCAGAACGATAGCAATAGCAATGCCAGAGCCAGATTCATAGGATTGGCATGGCTGCTTGTTAGCGTACAACTAGGTACCAAGTATGCATGGCTGCTACTTAAGGGTTTTTGAACTGGCTGGGCTAATTAGCTGTCGTGTATGCGGCTAGAGCAGCTACAGACGTGGAAAGCAACTACTAGGTGTTGTGGCTGTGAATTGAGACGCTGGCTACACACGTACTCTTGGTAGTGGCGAGCCTAGTTAATCAGGGACTTCTTTAGTAACGGGGACACTGGAGCAGAAGAGCAGTGTTTGCTAACATCTTTCTCCACGAATCAAGAACGATCTCAGCTTTAAAATGAAAGTACTTCACATGTCACACTAGAACCTGCATGGAGAATGAAATAAACATCGCATTCATCCTAGCTGAGTGTCTGGACACTGCTACACTTTCAGCATCTTGGCTTCAGAGCAATAGACCCGCTGGCCACATACACACTCTCCTACAATGTAGCACCAGCTTCAACAGTACCATTCCTACATTAAACTTTGAAAACGGAAACTTTAGTTTTATAAGGTTGAAGTGGTAAACTATAAATATAATGAGGTAACTGTACAACCAATGGTCATGTAGATGGTACAAGGATGTAATGGATGATTTGAGGGCTGAGTGAATATGAGATTGAATTCGACGAGTTCGCGTGATGAGCGAGATAGAGGCGATCATCTGGTGTATCTGAGGTAGGGTAGTTCCCTCCCCCAGCTAACATTAGTAAAACTGGCGGTTCTGTCGTTATGTACAACCACAAACCAAAAAAGGGCAAACTTGTGGCTGTTTTTAGCCCCTCGCGATCACAGTCTTTGTCATCGGATGCAGGCGATATATGCTCGGACATCGACCAAAGATTAGAGGGATTAGATGCGCGTCGGTCAGCTTTACAAGTGTCACAAAGAATTTGAAAAACAGAGCTAGCGCTAAATGAAGCTTGGGCGCTTTCAAATATAGCCATAGCGGCAAATAGTTTAGATATCCTTGCAAATCCTCCTGCCCATGGCGTCAGTCTCGAGCGATCACTCAGAACTGTTTCGGCCTAGGTCGTTTACAATCCCTGAAAGTTTGGTCATTGCAGTTATCCTCACGTAGCAGATAATTGGCGGTCCGGGAGCATTACGTAGTAGATATGGAGTCTCTGGTCTGTGGAGTCGCGGGTCGTTTTAGGCGGTTGTAAAAGGCGAGCTCGAGACCGAAGCCAGCGGTCACGGAGCGTAGCGGGCACTCTTACAACGGGCCACGTAGACCACTCCTACAACGGGCATGAGCTGGAAGAGCAGGTTTCCACGAGGGCGGCAAAGCGTGGTAGAGGGGCTCACATGTAGGGGGGGAAGGGCATGGTTAAGGTTGGACATGTGAGTTACCACAGAATTTTCATTTGCGGGACATGCCTTTTCCATTGCATTTGGTGATCAAACCCCTGGTGATTACATGCTTGAAGTGGCACAGCCTCACTCAATGTTGTGAGCAGCACTTGGTTTGATGCAATGATGGAGTAGTTATGACAGTTTCTGCAACAAAGTGGTCTGAATTAGGCAACTGTGTGTGTACATGAAGGTGATGAACAGTTTTTTTCCGCATCTGGCAGTAGGAGGCCGGCCACAGCAAGCGCAGGGGCGTGCCGCAACTGGCACTCACTTGCGCTGCTTAGCCGACGACTGGCTGATCCAGCCCTGCGTCAGGCTCTTGGTCTTGTTCAGAGGGTCGTAGCCAACCTGCCTGCTGCGGCCAGAGTCCACCACCACGGTCACGTCAGGGATAGTGATGGAGGTCTCTGCAATGTTGGTGGCGAGCACCACCTTGCGGCTGCCTAAGGAGGGCAGGCACGCAAGCGGCAGGCAGCAATATGGTCAGTGGGCTGGGCCTGGCAGTGGGCTGGGCCTGGCAAACAAGAGTAAGCTGATGGCCTCAGCCCCTGAGCCCTCAACCCCGATGGCCTCAGCCCCTGAGCCCCTTCAGCCCTGATGGTCATAGCCCCTGAAGCCTAGCCTTGGCCCCCTGTTAGCGAGGCCCAACCTGCCCCTGAGCCCGGATTGCTAGGCTTACCCTTGACTATCCAACTCACAAACCGCATGACATCTCCACAGCCCCTGCCCCCCTCACTTCCCCTGCCTTCACCTTCCCCCACACCCTGCCTCACTGAGGGCTAATGGCCTCATCTGCTTTGCCTCACCTTGTGGGGCGTTGTCAAACACCCTCTGCTGCTCCTCCCTGGTCAGGCTGCTGTGGCAGGGCAGCACCCACATGCCCTCCACTGGCTGTGGTGAGGCCTGGCCTTGAGCCTGGGGCTGTGCACTGCTGTCAAGAGGCTGGACACTGCGCCCGCCAGCATCCGCATTGTCACCATAGCTACCGCTGCTGAGGCTGCCACCATCTT
>JASKMD010000028.1:1390977-1433477 GCA_030144725.1 Haematococcus lacustris | reverse complement strand
ACAGCCGGCACCTGCAAAGGGTGTTATGCCGCTCTCTTGCAGGAAGTCCTCAAGATAATACTGTTGCACCTGCAGTCAGGCATCCAAGGCAGAGGTGCAGAGCCATAGCTGCGGGGTTCCAACTACCGCGCTAAACACAGTAAACCCTTCACCGTGCCCTGCTCATTGAACTGGCCAGCCATTTCAATCGTGTGCTAGTGCAAGCATGCAGCCTGGCAATATGAGCAGTTGTAGTACTCCATGTCTTCCAGCAGTGGCCAGAGGCAGTAGGTGCTGTCTGGCCCCAGCTCTTGCCGCAGACCTGGCCCTGGCCCTGATCTAATCCGCTGACCGGGAAGTTGCGGCCAGGGAAGGCAAAGCAGGAGGCAGCGCTGCCAAAGTAGGTGGCGAAGCGTTGGGCTTGCAGCGTGGCGCTCATCAACACAATCTTGAAGCCTGGACGCCTGAGGGGAGGGCAGACAGCCACAGCGCCAGCAACAGTGACCGCAACGTGGTGTTGGCTACAAGACCAGTTGTATTCATGCAGCTGGAGCAGCTGGCACTATCAGGCACAGTGTTGTTCCATTGCAGCTGCTGCTGCCATTCATTGCCCAGCCCTCCTGGCCTCACCCACCTGGTAAGCAGGCGCTTGAGAGCAATGAGGGTGAAGTCAGTGTTGGTATGTCGCTCATGCACCTCATCGATGAACACATGAGTAGTGTCCTCCAGGTCAGGGTCGATCAGCAGGCGGCGCAGCAGCACGCCAGAGGTCATGTAGGTCAGGCGGGTGCTGCTGCTTACACAGCTGTCCAGCCGCACCTGTAGCCAGGTTGATTGCAGGGCCTGTCTGGGGTTGGGGGTGGGCCAGGCCACCTGGGCTTGGGGCTGGGCATCCATGAGCACCTACTCCTACTCCTGCCCTCAGCCAGGGACTGAGCATGGGACATGGTGAGCTGTACATTGTACACTTAATGAGAGTGGCTTGACGCTTATGGGAGTAGCTTGACGCTGTTGTCGAGTTGGTTACCTCTGCTGTGTAGGGTGCAGGTCAGGATGTGGGCGCTGAGACACAGCAGGATGTGGCTGGGCAGCTGAGGGCTGCGGCCATGGACACCTACTCCTACTTGTGCGGCGAGTTTCGAACCCGCAGCCCGCAGCCCGCAGCTTTCCAGCGTACTTTATATGGGACAGTGAGTGGCACGCTGCTGTTGAGTTGGTTCCCTCAGCTGTGTAGGGTGCAGGTCAGGGGCAGACTCAGCATGGCACAGTCCAGGGTGCATAGCAAGGGTGTGGGCGCTGGTATGGAGCGGAAGCAAAGACAGTGCACCAGGCACAGACACTGCCCTTTGCCCGACCTTGTAGCCCACCACGTCGCCCAGTGCCTCGCCCCGCTCCTGTGCTACTCGTCTTGCCAGGCTGATGGTGCTGATGCGGCGTGGCTGCGTGACCACCAGGGACACTGCAGCGCCACGCCCTGCTGCCACCGCCTCCTCAAGCAGGAACTGGGGAAGCTGGGTGCTGCAGGACAGGGCAGCGAGCTAGGCAGGGGCTGGTACCAGGCCATGGTGAGTTTGATTTGCCTGAGGCGAGTGCGTGAGAGGGAGGGGCTGGGGCATGGGCTGGTAACAGGCTCTAGTGAGGCTCATCGAGTTTACTCCCACTTGACTTCTGCGAGTGAGGTGAGGTTGATCTGGCTGAGGTGAGATGTGGTGCAGGGTACCACGGGTGCTGGTGGGGAGGGCAAGGGGGAGGATGAAGGCCCTTAGACGTGCACGTCCTCACCTCTTACCGCTGCCTGTCTCCCCTGCACAGCAGCAGACAGTATGGCAAAGTGAGGGTTGGCCAGCGCACATGGTATCTAGAGAGCATCACATCCAGCCCACATGTACCCACCATCTGGCAAGTTGTGTGTTGCAGGGCACAGCGTCAAGTGAAGGCTCATCTGTCTTATCGACTAGCCCCTGCACCAGCCATTGTCCCACCCTCTCCCAGACCCACCTGACACAATGGTGACTGCGTTGCGCTCAATAGCCTCCAGTAGCTGCTGCTTGCTGGCGTGTATGGGCAGAGCCTGGCGCTGCACCTGGATGGCTTGCACATGTGGCAGCCGCTGGTTTGCAGCCTGCTGCTTTTCCAGTCGTTCGTTTTGCTTAAACTGCCAGTTGCTGGTGGCTCGTGGGCCATGTTTGGTTTGCTGCTGGCGCTTGGCTGCCAGGGCTGCACGCAGGTGCTGTGCCCGGCCCTGCTTCAGCGATTTATATGCCCCGATATCTGCAAGATAGAGGGATAACCAGATGGACAGCCAAGCATGCAGGCAAGCAGACACTCAGCCTGCTTTCCATTGCACCTAGGCGAGCCTTGACTCTAGCCTAAGCGGAATGCATGCCAGTATATTTATTATGTTTACATGTCTGCACAACACCCACCTCGGAGTGAGGCCAGTACGTCGTCCCCGTCGGTTGAGTAGCCGTATTCCGCCGCCACCGCAAACCTGGCGGTCGCTCCACCTCCGGGTCCATCGCGCGCACTGTTGCCCCACCACTCGCCCTCCTCAGAGCCCGACATCGACTCTGTCTCTCGTTTCCCTCTCCCTCTCGCCCCTCCAGACGTTCCTCCTGACGTCTTGGCCATCTCATTTCCTTCCACTGTTTGCGTAAGCGGTGCGACATGGGCTTGTGCGAGGCCGCGGGAAGCTGTAGTCGGACCTCCTAGCATTTCGTAACGCACGGCGCCTTTCAGCATCTGCTCCACCGCGGCCCGCCTAGCGGCTGTCGCTGGTGACTGCCGTGGGTAGAGCGAGCTACGGTTGTGTCGGGTGACCTGCTGATCATCAAGCTGGCCGTCATCAGTAATCTGAGAGGCACCGGGAAACGACGGATCGGGCCAGGGCCTGTCGAGCTGAGCAGCGGCGAGGGAGGCATTCCACAGCCATAGGAAATGGACCTCCGACCAGATGGGGTCCAGTTGAGGCCTACAGGGGCAGTGTTCAGCGGGCCAAGGGGTAGGGAGCAGCATGAAGCCAGCATGGCAAAGCTTGAAACCTGTTCAGGGTATGAGTCACGGACCTGTAGCTGGGCAGGGGGTGCGTGGCCACAACCACATGGCTGTCAAAATAGGCCTGCAGCAGCGCAGGCAGGGCTAGGTTAAGGGAGGAGGCTGTATTGTAGGTGACTGTGTTGCTGTGCCCTGGAGCCTGCCTGCTCGACTTGCCCGCCTGCCACCCTGCCTAACCCGAGTGCTTGGCAGCCCTCCACCCGCCTGCATGTGCAAGTCCTTGGCTTCAAGTAGGCCCTCCAGCTGGCGGTGAGACTGCAGCTCCTTGACGCTTCTTTTACTAACCCTGCACCCATAAGGTCGTCAGGCACTACAGATGGCCTGCTCCTCCTGCTTGCTCCTTCATCTCAGACCCTCAACCCTGCCACACCGAATGGCCTAGTGCATGGACATCAGCTCGCATATAAGTCAAGCCAGCAAAACCTTTCTATGCTGCGAGTGCAGCCTCCCTGAATTCCAGCCATCTACTACGCCCCTGCTACGCCCAGTCATGGACAATAGTGCCCCTTCAGTGTCAACAAAGGGTAAGCTTATCCTTGGATAACCCTCACCACATCCATTCAGCTCCCATCCCACCCTCACACCCCACCACTCTCCTCTCCCTCACCTCATTTGCACCTCCTGCCCCCGTTGCAGCTGCACCAGGCGCAGCACTTGCATCACCTGCTCAGCCTCAAGGGGCTTGGCATACAGGTCGGCACTGTGGGGGTCTGAGGCTTGCCTCCGGCCCTCATCCACAGCCCGCCTTGCTGTGGGCAAACCCTTTCCCGCTGCCCGAGCCGCTGGGGGAAGGTGCAGGTGTAAGCAGTGAAAGGGGGTCTGCAGCAGGCGCCTTTGGGGTGACAATGTAGGTGGTTCATCAGGACAGGCACCGTCACCAGAGGAAGAAGGGTCAGGGGTGGGTCCAGGGTCAGAGCTGCTGCTAGGCTCAGGGTTTGGGGCTGGGCCTGGGGAGGGGGCTGCGTCAGGGGTGGAGGCAGGGTCAGGGGTGGGTCCAGGATCAGAGCTGGTGCTGGGCTCAGGGGAGGTGCAAGGTTCAGGGCTGGGGCTAAGGTCGTGGGAAGGGCCACAGTCAATATCATGAGCAGAGTCCAGGCTGTGATCATAGGCTGTGGAGGATAAGGGGTTAATGCCAGCCCTGGCTACTATGGCACCACATGCATTGCTGGTTTCAGTTGCAGGGGCTGGGGCGGAGGGGGGGGAGGGGGGAGGAAAGGGGGTAAGAGGGGCCAGGGCCGACTTCGCTGCCATGACTGTTATCGCTGTCTGCAGTGGAAGTGGGTCCAGGGTCAGAGCTGGTGCTGGGCTCAGGGATTGGGTCACTGCCCTGATTGGATGGCAAAGTGGCAGTGACATCCTCCACCCACTCCCTGCAGCCAGCAGCAGCAGTCCCTTCTCTTCACTCTTGCTGCTGTCAGGACTGCTGCTGGTGCTAGCCCTCTGCAGTTGTGTGGTCTGCAGCCCAACTCACAGCTCACAGCCCCTATTGCGCGCCAACTGGGTGAGCTGTGCCATGGTGTGCTGCAACACTGCTGCGTGACCGGTGTCAGTTGCCTACAGTTGACAAGCAGCAGCAGCAGCAGCAGGCATCGGTGTGAAAGGCATCAGGCAGCAGCACAGCAGGCAGCAGCGCAGCAGGCAGCAGCAGCTCTGAAGAGGGGCCCCCCCAACTTAGCAGCACCTTAAGCACTCTGACGATGAACTGCTCCTCAGCCCGCAGCCACACATCACTGAGCGTGTCGTGCACAGCCTGTTCGTCCAGTGTACCAACTGCAGCTGACTGGCCTTGAAGCAGCAGCTGGGAAAGGTCCAGGTACACTGCGTGCACGAAATTATCAGTTGTGGAAGTTGCACAGCACGTTGGAAGTAGAGGAAGCAATAGGAACACATGTCAGGGAGTGGGAGTAGGGCAAGAGGGCTGAAGGGTCCGTTAATTGTTGGGGAGTGCAGTGGGAGCCACATATGAGTCCCATAAAGATGCTGCACCCCTGCCCGTGCCCCAAGTTGAGTGTGTCATTGAGTACTGAGGAGATGCCAGCAGTTGTGCGCCCTGCCTGCTTTACGATCCAAGCATGCAAGCTGCCATGCCAGGCTAGGATTGGCGCAATGCCACTGATCCTATAGTGTGTGAGTGGTTTGCCGTCCGAAGGTGGCTGTCCCAGAGGACAGGTCCTCCTGCGAGTCAACACCGAGACGCAGCTCCGCGCACCTGTCGCGGGGCGGGGAGCAGTAGCTGCTGTACGTGTCTTCGAGCTTGCGCGAGGGACAGCAGCCAGGGACGTCGTCCCGCGTGCCCGCGGTAGCCATCGCAGATGCGGCAGATGGGCTGCACTAAGCATCCCGTCCGGTTGCGAGCGTCGCTCGTCGTTGAGAGGTTTGGTGCTGGCTTTCACGGATCCGTGATGTAAAGCGAGGATGCCTGCACATAAGGCTTGTCGCATTTAGTAAGCCTGCTGCCGCGACTGCTGCAACGATGCGATGCTGGTCGCCGCCGCCGTACACGCCGCGCTCAATCCCAGCAAACCCCGGGTACTCCGGGGTCCATTGACCGAGGCGCGTGGGGGCCAGCGCAACAATATGCATGTGCGAGGTAACCTTGCAAGTGATGAGTGCAGCAGCAGGAGTAACGGCAGTGGGTGAGAGTCTCAAGGGCTGACTAGAGGTAGGTGTCGGCCACAACCTGCAGCCTATGGGCGCTGTCAAACCTGGCAGCTGTCTTGTACAACCAGTCAGGCAAGAGGCTTACATGGACCACTGGGGTGGGAGCAGGCCGCGGCCCACTGGCCATAGCTCCTGCACAGCTGCACAGTAGACAACGACTTGAGGCTTAGCTGACACATGCCGTGACAGCTGTAAGTTGCTTGGGAAAGCTACAAATGCCCCACAGCCCCGCGCCTAGCGGCACAATGACTTGGAGGATATGGAAGAGCCAAGCAAAAGCAGCCCTCTGCACTTAGCCCTCAGGTGGGAGGTGGTGGGAAGTGAGCGGTCAGCAGCCCTGTGAGGAGCAGCGGTAGGCTCGCTGGCTGTGGTCTTTGAGGTATGCCATGGCTGAGAACATGCGCTCCTCCTCCACCGAGCCTGGTGCCATGACCGGTGCAAGCTCTGCCAGCTTGATGTACTCTGGGATGGCTGCCTTTGCGATGGCTTGGCCAGCCATGTGGCGCCACAACCTGGTGGTTTGCTTGGCTGGGTTGGCAGCTGCTGAGCTGAGCTCTACACGGTGCTCAGCTTGGCTGCGCATGACGCTCACAACAGCTGATTGTTGGGCAGATAGCTTGTGCTGGTCTAGCAAGGCTGGCACCCGATGGCCATGGATCAGGGTTGCTTCCATGCATCACGGGCCTTGACAATGGCCTGGCATACGCAACAGCAAGCCCTCCCGCATGCTCCAGTGGGAGGAAGTGACTGCGTAGGTCACGTACCATTGCGGCTGCTGTTGCTGCCAGCTCCTGCTTGGCAGCATCGACATGCTGCTGAAAACCATAGGCTGGCACTGGAGCAGCCTAGCGCCCCCTTGCGGGGAAAGGTTACAGTTGTACTAAGTCACTGCTAGCTCAACCGCATCTTTCTCCTCCTCCTCTTCAGGCTCAACAGACGTTGTCTCCATGTCTGCCGCGGCCTGCCTGCTGCCTACTTCCTCCTAATCCTCACTGTCACTGTCAGCCTTATCTGATGGCAGCGGCCATTCCCATGCTCTCACTGTCTGCCTCATCTGCCCGCCCTGCCATGCTGCCGTCCCTATGCGGCTGCAAAGCCAGGGAGCAGAGCTGTTGTACACCATGCAGCTGCCAGGCCCTGACACACAGGCAAAGGCAATTAGATCAGAAACGTCCATTGAAACCAATTGAACATGACAGTGAGCCTGTTGGCAGTTTGAGCTACCCCCTGCATGAGATCCTCTCCAAAGTTGGCACGGCTATGGCACAGCAGGCTGAGCTGGTCAAGCGAGCGGAGAAGGGGCAACAGCCTGCAGGAAGCCAGAAGTGTATGGAGGTTTGTAATGAGGCTGCGTGGAGGCTGAGTAAAAGTAGAACACCAAGGACCTAATGTCACGCACTCTGCAGGCGTCGGACATTTTCCCCCGGGTCATCGAAACCTGTCGATTTTTGCAAAATCGATGGGGTCATCGAAATAGGGTCGATTGCGGTCGAAACTGGTTGAAAGCTGCCGACCGAAGGGCAGCGACGGGCGAAGGGCCAAAGGGCACCAGGCATCCCAACCATCATAACATCATAACATCATATTGAGGCAACGTATTGAACACACTAGAGGTGGTGCAAACCCAGGCCATCTATATAACACGGATTTATGCTCTTCAAGTTGCATGCAGGTTTCGCAAGGGAAGCGCAAAGGAAGCGAAGGAATCGCGAAGGACAGCACACAGTAGCTAGCAGCCAGGATGAGCTAGCAGCCAGGAGCAGCCAGCAGCAGGCCGGACCAAACACGCCACCAGCGATAGAAGGCATGCGACCAGGTCGAGCGAAAGGAGCAAGAGGCAGCGAGGAGAAAGAATGGGAAGCCAGGGAAGCCAGGGAAAGGTGCGAGGTGGCGCTCATCGATTTTGTGCCTTGTAGGCGAAGAAGAATGGCCTTGGAGTGCCTTGTAGGCGAAGAAGAAATGCAGTAAAAGAAGATTTCTCCGGCAGAACGTCCTGCTTCCACAACTTATGCCAAGTAGCACGGGAAAGGTGCGATGATCATCAAGAAATAGCTCAGTCTGGTAAAGAATGTGTGGCATGGGTTGCTTGCAGGTGAACGGGATTGGAGGTGAAGTGAAGGAGCCTGGAGCGCAGGACCAGTCGTAAGCTGGAAGCCATGAAGTGCAGCCAAGGGAAGCAGCTTGGCAGAGCAGCCAAGAGCAGCCAGGAGCAGTTGGAAGTGGCAGCCCCTCCCCTCCCCTCCCCTCCCCTCCCCTCCCCTCCCCTCCCCTCCCCTCCCCTCCCCTCCCCTCCCCTCCCCTCCCCTCCCCTCCCCTCCCCTCCCCTCCCCTCCCCTCCCCTCCCCTCCCCTCCCCTCCCCTCCCCTCCCCTCCCCTCCCCTCCCCTCCCCTCCCCTCCCCTCCCCTCCCCTCCCCTCCCCTCCCCTCCCCTCCCCTCCCCTCCCCTCCCCTCCCCTCCCCTCCCCTCCCCTCCCCTCCCCTCCCCTCCCCTCCCCTCCCCTCCCCTCCCCTCCCCTCCCCTCCCCTCCCCTCCCCTCCCCTCCCCTCCCCTCCCCTCCCCTCCCCTCCCCTCCCCCTCCCCCTCCCCCTCCCCCTCCCCCTCCCCCTCCCCCTCCCCCTCCCCCTCCCCCTCCCCCTCCCCCTCCCCCTCCCCTCCCCCTCCCCCTCCCCCTCCCCCTCCCCCTCCCCCTCCCCTCCCCCTCCCCCTCCCCCTCCCCCTCCCCCTCCCCCTCCCCCTCCCCCTCCCCCTCCCCCTCCCCCTGTCCCCCTCCCCCTCCCCCTCCCCCTCCCCCTCCCCCTCCCCCTCCCCCTCCCCCTCCCCCTCCCCCTGGCCCCCTACCTGGGCCCCCTACCTGGCCCCTAACCCGGGCCCCCTACCTGGGCCCCCTACCTGGACCCCCTGGCGCAAACAGTCAGCAGTCAGCTGATCTCTCTACCTTGCATCCAAGAGCAGCAGCCAAGTGCAGCCAGGAGCAGCCGCCAGGAGCCATCAAGCAGCCAAGGAACGCAGCCTAGAGACGCAGCCAGGAGTCGTAGCTTGGAGGCGTAAAACAAGAAAGCGGCAGCCATACTGGGGCAGGAGGATGCCAGCAGCCGAGAGCCAAGGTGAGTGCAAATGTTGTTGGGGTGTTTGCCCAGCCTGCCCACCTCTAGTCGTGCATGTCCTTGTTTGTTGATTACAAGCATGCCCCTTGCTTGCTGCAGGTCTCACAGTTGCACTCCAACCCCCTTGCTCCTTCCCCTTAATCCCTACCCTGTCCCATCACCAACACCTCCAAGTCTCCTACGCCCCCATTTCCTCTTCTCCCTCTCCTGCCTGCCCTCTCTTCTCCCCCTTCTCCCTCTTCTCCCTAACACCTCTAACCACCTGCCGGTAAGTGGCTGACACCCAGCCCAGCTGGCCTCCTGTCCCTTGGCCTCTTCCTCTGTCCTTCAGCTGTCCCACCACCACCACCAGTCCGCAACCCCGACTACTTTTCCCCAACGCCATCGGGCAGCCTGGAGCGGGCAGCCTGGAGCGGGCAGCCTGGAGCGGGCAGCCTGGAGCCAATGCTAGTAGTAGCAGCCAACACAACCCTCACTAGCCATGCCATGCTCACACACAACAATGACCCATACCATCCCTCTCTCAAGGAGACAGCCAAGCCAGTGGGACAGCCAAGCCAAGCCAAGCACTTGGGTGGTTGCCAGTCCGTGCTTGGTGTGCGACATGGCTTGTTGTTGGTGTTGTTGGTAGTTGGTCATGTTGCTGTTGGTGGTGGTGGTGTTGTGTTGGCCTTGGTGGTGGTGTGTTGCGGGGCACTAGTCAGCATTCAGCAGTCAGCATTCCCGTAGGTCTTGTGCTTTGGCAATAAGCCAGTGTAACATCGAGTGTCTTGGAACTATCGACACCCCATAGAATCGATGGATGAAGCCGCCTCGAACATGCCTCGAAATCACACAAATCGATACCCCCATCGAATCGACAGCTTACCCCATCGACGCAATGGGCCGATATCAGTCGGCGTCGAACCCCCCAATCAGTCCCCATTCAAGGCGGGATCGGCGGGGGGGAAAATGTCCGACGGGCTTACGCAGGCTCAGCCTACTCGTCGCCACGGCCCACCCTTCAGCCCACAAGCTCTTGCAGAGATGCTGATTGATGTTTCCTACAGCTCTAGTCAGTAGTTGCACATTGCAGTGTTTGTCCATGACGAAGGCTGCAAGGCTGACACGGTCCCTAGCCCTAAGTGAGCCCCAACCATTCCACATTCATCCGGATTCTTCAAATCAGCATGCTCCATGGCGTGGGCCTTTCGTGAGGCAAGCTCGAGGTGTGTCGAGGCTATGAAACCTTGAAAGCATGAGGCAATAGCGTTGTTTGACCATGTGTTGAGCTACGGCACAAGACCTAACCTGAGTCTCATAGTCATAGTCGCAAAGGGTGTGAGCCGGCGTCAGCCCTTCTATCTAGTTCCCGCAGTTGCTTCCACCCATGGCCTCGCCCCGTCAACAGCCGCCCCCGCTCCCGCCCCGCCTCGCGTGCTTCCCGATGTATGGCATAAACCGCGTGATCATTGGCTGCGTCACGTCGGTTGTAAGCCGAGCGTCGGTAATGTTGGTCAATGCACATCCCAATAGAAAGTCCGCTCCGAGCGTGAGGCTCACATCGCGCTTGAAGGCCGTCGGGGAGTTGGGCGAGGGGTCGCCGACCCAGGATGGGCCGGGGTCGCTGCTCATTCCGATGCTTGACCCACTAGGGGGTGCCGCGTACATCTCAAACAGTTTTCTTCGATGAGATACGATGCCAGCCACGGCTCCCATAAATCTGGGGGCAAAGGCGGCTGAGTCTTGTAGCTGCTGCAGAGCATTAGCTGTGTCCATGAAGACCTGCCGGAGCTGCCCGGTGCTTGTGCCCAAAGCTGGTGTTGCCCAGAACTGGAGCAGTCCAGCACTGGTGCTGTCATTGCTGACAGGCCAGGACTTGGGCAGACGGAGCTGTGTATGGATGTCTTGGGGGCAGCCAGCAAGGTGCACGGCCTCCAGGCAGGTTCCCTCGCGCTCCATTGCAAACTGCAGCGTCAGAGTTGGGATTATGTCGTTGTCATGTAAGCCACCTAATCGGTAGTATCTAAGAATGTCTATGTACCATTCCCACCGGCCCCACTGCACCAGGCGCTGCTGTAGGTCAGGCTGCAGCGGTGCTCCATGCTTGAACATGTTGCCAGGCTGGCCCATGCGCACCAATGCCAGCGCCAGCTCAGCCTCCCGAAGGTCCACAGGTGCTTCAGGGCTGTGCTGCGTGGAGGGCTCGTCTGCAGGCTGTGCTTGGCCTCCCAAGGCTTGCGCCCCAGCAGGCCCGCCATTTCTGCTGCCATCAGAGGATGGGGGTGGGCGGCGCGGTGCTGTTCCTTCAGTCAGCATCATTATCAGCTGCTCCTCAACGAGGCAGTCAAGGAACATGATCTTGAAGGGTGGGCAGTTGATCCACAGGCTGAAAAGCAGGGTCCACTGCCTGGGGCCCCAGGACTGCCACTCACTCACGAGGCTGCCATCATTGCTCACGCATCGCGTAGTCAAAGATGGGTTTTGGAAGTTGGACCAGTCTGCCATCATGAGCCATTGCCTGCAGAGTAGACAACAGCCTGCTGGCTGCCTGATGACCTGAGCTGCACCAAAGACAATAGCAGACCACACTCCATGGGCACTCCATGTGCCAATCATGATGACGTTGGCAGCCTGCACCTAGCCTGAGCGTATTGATAGCCTGGCAGCACTCACTGGATGGGCAGCTCCTCAGGCAGTGGTGCTGGGGCTGTGTTGGGTGATGCAGGGCAGAGGTGCGGCTCCAGCACCACCAGCAGAGCCTCAAGTGGCATGAACATGGCCTTGGTGGACATTGCATTGTATGATGCCAACAGCCTGCAGGCACACCCAGTGTCAGGGCAGGTTCAGCCTGATGGCAGCTCATTGGCAGCTCCTTGCGTGTGAAAGCAATGCACCTATATAATCAACTCCATGCCCACCTTTCCAGCGCTTGCTGCAGCAGCCCAGCCTCAGCCTCCGGGTGCCTCTTGGCCACAGCATACAGCAGGCTGGCACGCCAGAAGGAGTCGTAGCGGCCGACAACGTGCGGGCCACCATTAAAGAGCATGGCAGCAAAGGAGTCCTGCCCTCCAACCACAGCGCCTCCTTCCAGTGTGCCTGCTGCCCTCCCTGCCCCCACAGCACCACCACCGCTACTGCTGCCACCATGCTCAATGCCCAATGCCCTCAGGCCCAGCCGCAGCAGGCTGTTGATGGTGCTGGGTGGGATGAGGCAGAAGGGTTGCTGTGCCTGGTGTTGCATTAGTTTGCCTGGTTCCAGATGCTGCATGACATCTTGCCAGATGCCCAGCATGTGAGGGTCATTTGAAGCTCGCGGAGGTCCTGCTAAACAGCTGTAGAAGGAGAGCTGAACACCGTGTTCCTTTGCAAGTATCATACCGGCCATGGCAAAGGTAATTATATGCTGTGCAAGGTTGCTGACCAGGTACAGGGTGCCCAGCACCTGCAGCCAGGCAGCACCTGGCAATGTTGCTCTGATGTTGCTCTGATTACTCAGCTCACACTCACATCAGCCCACAGCTGTGACCAGTAGCCTGCGTAAAGCTCACAACCAGCAATAGAACCGTGACCAGCAAGGTCAAACAGACTGAACCTGCTGCTCATACCTGGAAGAAGTGTGAGGCTGGCAGGTACTGGCTACAGCGCCCAGTCAGCTGAGAAGCAAGGACCTCGTACTCATCCATGGAGGCGCCATCGCCTGATATCAGCTGCTGTGCTGTTGTCATCAGCAAGGAGCCACGCAGCAGCTCCACCTCCTCGCGCCAAGCATACAAGGTGTTGGCACGGGCAGCCAGCTGCTTAGGCAACAGCTGGGTCCAAGCCCGAAGTGGCTGACTGCCTCGTCGTAAATAGTCTGCCACCTGTGCAGGCACAGCAGGTTTAAGACATTCAACCTACACAGCATGCTAGAGGCATGAAGTGTAGTAGACTACATGCAGCTTAGGAATGAGCTGCTAGGGGCACAAGCAGCCAATATAGGGCTGCAGGGCTTTGCAACAGGTGATGCCTCAATCACTCTGGCACACAATCACTGGGCCAAGCACAGGTGCAGGGTCAGTGTGAATGTGTGCCTGTGCACATGTGCATGGGAACATAAGTTGATATAGACAAAACACCACCCCTTTGTGAGAGGACCTGGTTCTGCGTTTGCGATGGTACTTGTTGCTTGCTGGGTTGATGAGGGAGGTGCTGGCACACACCATCACATTGCAGGCACAGGGGCAGCCCACCTGCACTGTGATCACTTGTCGCAGTAGCAACCATGTGTTGCAAGGCACCATCTTCATTCGACTGGCATGGAAATCGCATGCTACTATCTGCATGGGTGCGAGGATAGATATGCTGCCCCATGTACGGGGCTGTGTCAGGCTCTCTGGCCAGCTGCCTGTGGGTGACGGCTGGGTGGTCAGAGCTAGGCAGGGCACCGCCCACACCTCCTCCCAACTTTTGGCATCCTCATACTCCTGTGGCACATGTAGCAGAGTACACCAACAGGTGGGGCAGATAGGTGGCCCAGGTGGCCCAGGTGGCCCAGGTGGCCCAGGTGACAGCAGGTGGCGGCACAGCATGCTCACTACACACATTGGCTTGAGCACATCATGACAACACACACCAACCTGCAGTCATGCTTTTGCATATAGGCAACACAACACACCGTGACATGTGCCTCCTGCAGCCCCAAGCGTGCTTGCCGGTCCAGCACCTGGTCCAGCTTCTGCAGTGAGTGTGGCTCCCTCACCACCCCATACACCAGCAGCACCACCAGGGTCTTCAAGGACAGGCTGAGGCGAGGCGCGCTGGGCAGAGCCAGCAGGGCAAGGAGGGCCTGCAACAGCGGCAAGCAGGCAGCTCTCAGGCATGTTCAGCTCAGCCCAACCCAAGCTCGCCATCAAGCAGAAGATCATTAACATCAGAGCAAGAAAGGGTTGGCATGAACAGGCAATCGCAGATCACCTATCCTGTACAACCCCTCCCGCCCCCGCATGGGGCAGAGGCAGCTATGGCAGGGTTTTGAAGCATGTTCTGATGGAATCACCAACAAACACAGGGACCTAAACATATGGGCAAGAAAGGGTCAGCATGGACAAGCAAGGCAACATTGAGAGTTGTCAGCCAGCTACACGCCGCATCTGAAGCTTAGGAAAAAGGACTCTCACAAGTCGTTGGGCTTCATAGGCAGTTGGCATGGACAGGCAAGACAACTGCTCCGCATTGATGATGATGAGACCCTGACTAAGACTACACAACAACAACAGCTGCAACAACAACTGCAGCGCATCGAGTCTGAGGAGGCATTAATGCAATTGCAGCCAGCTACACGGCACATCTATAACTACCCACCTTAGCTACACTCTGGGCAGGGGCATAGCCTGCTGCCTGCAGCTGCCCCAGCATGCCTGCAAGCTGAGGGGCTGTCAGGAGCTCAGGCGTGAGGGCGATGTCTACACACACACGGCCCACCAGGGCGTCCACCACTGAGACCCAGCCCGCTGGCCAGGCCTGACTGCACAGCAGCTGCGCCTGGACCTGGTCCCTGAGGCCTGGAGGCCAGGCTGCAAGCTGCGCTGCGCTGCCCCGCTCCCTGCCACCCTCCTCCAGCTCAGCTGCCCTGGCAGCCGCCTCCAGGTGCTGCTGGACCTGGTAGTCTGTGGTGGGGGCTGAGGCCTGGGTGGCGGCGGGTGTGACAGGCGCCACGCTTAGGGGGTTGTCTGGCACATGACGCTGCAGCAGTGGAGGTGCCAGCAGGCCTGCCCCGCTCATTGCTTCCAGCACCTGCAAAATACCACCCTCACGTGCCCTTGGTCTTCATGCCCTCACAAGGACTCCTAACACGCCCACATTTGAGCAGAGGATTGATCAGTTTGGCCACGTATGGCTTTAGGTATCAGCAGGAAAGTCGACAGGAGGCTTGAGCAAGCTTTGTCTGCCACAAAGCTGTACATGTCTGAGACAGTTCAGCACACTGTACCCCCGCACAAGTTGTAAGCATGATAGTTGTAAGCAACAATAACAGTACCATGCATGCTTGCATGCATGCATGCATGCATGCCAGTGACTGAGCATTACTGCAGTGCAGAAACAATGGGTAATGGTCGACAAGGTGTGGCTACCAGCATGTGTTGCGCACCCACCTGCAACACAGTCATAGCACCAAGGCTCTGGATCTGGCTTTCCTGGGCTGTGTTGTTGAGCTCAGTGTGGCTGCCAGGTTGCTGGAGGCTGAGGGCAAGCTGCACAGCGCAGCTCATGACCTGGCCCATCATGAGGCACCTCAGCGCCTGCACAGCCTCTGGCTCAGTGCCCAGGGGGCTCAGGGCGGTGGCCCAGTCCCTGATCCTGGCCTGACTGCTGTGAGGGGGCCAGCAGCGGTATCATGCAGGCTGTGGTAAGCAAGAAGCCTGACATGCTTTCAATGTCCTCCATGGCTGTGTAGTGGTGCAGCGCACCGTGCTGCCAGGCCAGGCGCAGGAGGGTCAACACGGTGCCACTGGCCTGCTCCAAGTCAAAGGCCTGAGGGCTGGAGGTCTTGGCTGTAGGTCTAGCATTGGCACCGCTGCTGCTGCTCTTCCTGCTGCTGTGCCTGTCAGAGGCTCTGCGTGCAGCAGCTGACCCTGGCTTAGCGCTGCCACCAGTGGCCCGCAGCTCCTCAGTGAGAGCCTGGTACACCTGGTCCAGGGCGCCTGACAAGGACAGCAGCTCCAGCAGCTGCAGAGCAGTCAGAAGCACCACATGGCCATCGCGTCAGCACGGTTGACTGTGCAGCAGGGATAGGAGGGATAGTGGATAGGTGGATAGGTGCATAAGGACAGACAAATCGAGAGACAGGGCAAGACATGAGGACTGATAACGCACGCACGTACCCACACCTGTGGGCTGGCGCTGAATGCCGAGTCCTGGCTGCACGCTATCACCAGCTGCATGCACCACGGTCCTGGTGGCACCTGCTGAGCATCATCAGCCCATTGTAGCCCGCTAGCCTGGTGAGGGAGGTGCTGGTCTTCACCAGCGCACCATGCATGGCAAACCTGGGGTGGCAGAGGTAGCAGTGGCATCCCTTACATACTGCAAGGCACAAAGCATATAACCAGCTGCCAGCTACCATATGTTCAGCAACTCTGTATGTGCATAGTGCACAGCTGCAAGCATATTCTGAATCTGTAACCATTGGCAATTTGGCAGTGGCAGGCTCGTGTGTGTGATGCTGATGCTCACTGCACGCACCTCGCCCAAGCGCAGGTGCAGCCGGAAGAGCTCAGCTTGTTGGTCAGTATTGCTAGCTGCTTGCAGTTTGGCCAGCTGCTGCAAGTCCAGGATTGCAGCCAGCTGCTTGCCAGGGATGGGGCCAGGCCAGGCCACACAGCCTGCACTGCTGGGTAGGTCAAGCAGAACATCCTGTGTGGCTGCCCGGCGCTGCTCCTGGCTTGCAACAGCTGGGCTAGCTGGCAGGGTTAGGGTCAGGGCATGGGCCCACCCCAAGGCATGCAGCTGCTGGTGCAGAGCGCTGTGGCCAGTGCTGCCAGCAGCCGCAGTGGTGCTAGTTGCCATGTCAGGATTCTCGTTATGCGGTGTCAAGGCAAAGTCCCTTAGCTGCTGCAGGGCATGGCGTAGGGCCAGGGTAGCCATGGGTGGCAGCTGCAGGATGCCAGGTTGAGATAAGGTAATTGTTGCCGGTGATGGAGGTGCCACAGGTGCCGCAGAGGTGACGAAGGCTGTGCAAGTGCAGAGCGCCAGGCAGGTGGGCAGGTCCAGGGTGGCAGCCTGGACAGCTCCCTCCTCGCCTGGTGCTCCACTGGTGAGAGTGTAAGCATGCAAGCAATGAAGGACTGCTGGCTGCAGCTGCAGCTTGACCTCACGCCAACACCAGGCCGGGTTGGATGGCTCATCCTGCACCCTGACCAGCGGCAGGTAGGTGACCAGTGCAGCCAGCTGGTGCAGGCCACCTGCAGGGCAGCACATAACATATACCCTGGGAGTGGCACAGCTGTGGCTCGGGTGCTCGGTGACACTATTGCTAGGTAGCGTGACATTGCTGGTGGCAGCCATTTCTGTCGTTGTGCAAGCCACTGCTGTGGTGCAAAAGCCGATGATCACAAGCCCTGACTAGTGGCAAGGTGTCTAGTGAGGCAATGGTGACAGCCAGGCAAGGTCTTGGGCGGATGCTGGCAATCCTAGACAGCGCCAACCGTGCTTGTGCCGCAATGCCCTGTCAAGTCTATGTATCCCGGCTACACCTCAGCTATTGAGGACAGTGGGCCTTGAACCTGCACCAACCTGCGTCAAGGCTGGAGGTCCCAGCAAGCTTCTGAGCCAGGTCGGTGATCTGTTGCCTCAGCGTCCTGGCTTGCAGCACCAAGCGCAGGTCTATCACGAACTCCAGCACCGTCACAGCACTTGCAAGTTCCTGCCAGCAGTGCAAGCATCCAATTCACCAACACACTCCTGGTCGCTGCTTGGACAATAGTATGCAGCAGCTGATACACCACTGCCTTCCCTACACCTCTCCTCACCTTCATGGCTCTGCCCACATACGCCTCTATGCAGCTCATTGGCAGCTCTCCTTCCAGTGGCTGAGCCACTGATCGCACGTAGTGTTCCACAGCAGCCATGTCTGCATCCAGCACCTTGCCCTGCTCCAGCTGTGCCGCCAGCACACCCAAGCTGTCCTTCACAAGGGCGACCAGGGGCTTGGGCCAGGCAGCACTCAGCCCCAGGCTCAGGGGAGCCACAGTGATGGCTGTCTCTAGTGCCACGTGAGCCACCTGAACAGCGCTGGGAGGGGAGAGGCGTTCAGCACCACCTGCTGCACCTGCACCCAGGGAAGGGACGCTGCTACTCTTCCCCTTCTCCTGCACCTCGTTGTTGTTACTGCTGGCCTTTTCCTTGCTGGCTGTATCACTGCTGGTGTGGCTGTTAGGGCTCCTGTTCACCGCCTGTGCTGCCTGATGCACATGCATTGCCTGCGCCCAGCGCACTAACCACACACTGTCTGGCGTGAGAGCAGCCAAGGCCTGGACTTTAGCTGGCCCCACGCTGCCATCTGCCACAGCCATAAGCACCTGGCTGACCCCTTGCTTTGCAGCGTTGGGGCTGCAGAGCATTGCCTGCAGTGCTTGAGACACCAGCAGCAGCTCCGTACTGGGCAGCGCCAGCAGGAGGTCTGGCTTGGTCTTGTGGCAGGGGAGCCACGCCTTTGCTAGCAGCCGTGCTGTCTGTGCGATACTCTCAGCCTGCTGGCCTGCACTGTCTTGGTGAGCACGCTGTGGGTCAACCAGGGCAGCATACAAGCCCACCAGGCCCAGTGCCAGGTCCACCGGGTGGGCTGCCGCCATGCCTTCCAGGCTCTGCCTCAGCACCTTGGCTGCCATGTCCACCAGCAGCAGGCTGGGCGTGTGGCCCAGCAGGTGGAGCGACACAAGGCAGCGCGCTAGCAGCGGGGCGGTCATGGAGGGCACCAAGCTGGTGGCCGCCTGCTCAAACTCCTGCGGGGTGAGCCAGGCAGCAAGCACAGCCTAGAAAAACCCTCTACCTCATCAGCTTAAGAGCTGCCAGTAAAGCTGTGTGCAGCAATGTGGGCTCGCTGCTGTGTTGTGTTGCTGCAGCATGGCAATGTTTATGCATCACCCTCCTTCCTCTGGCTGCCTTACGTAGCCAGGCCCTCACCTTGAGCCATGCCAGTGGTGGCTTTACTTCCAGCTGCCTCAAAGCAAAGACTGTCTTGGCCAGCAGGTCCGGCACCAGCACCAGGTGCTGCAAGTGGCGGCGCTTGAGGCAGGCAAGGGCCAGACCCAGACCCAGGCGGCGGGAATCGCTGCAGATGTCTGCCTCTTTCCCCTGCCCCACCCAAACCCATGCCTGTTCCACCCCATCCTGAGCTGCTGTTTGTGGCACTGACCCCTGCCCAGACTGTTCCTGGCCATGCGCTTGGTTGAGCAGCTGCAGTCCAGTGCTGGTGAAAGCTGGCAGGCAGTCCAGTGCGGTGGCAATGCACCGGCTGAGGCTGGCTTCACCAGCCATGTCCTCAGGTGGCTTGAGGACCAGCCTGAGCTCCACTGCTGCCAGGAGCTTGGCAGACCAGGCATGGGAGGCTGGCGCTCTGCTGGTGTGCTGCACCAGCTGCAGCAGGCGCACCAGCGTGCTGGGACTGCAGCCAAGGGCCACACAGCAGGAGGGTCAGGCCAGGCTGCATTAGCCTGGCAGCCCTACAAACCCAAACCCTTTACACACTGCACCCCAACCCACCTGCAGTTCTGAAGTATTGCATTGTTGGCGTGGGCAGCCAGTGGTGCCAGCATCTGATAAAGGAATGTGTCTGGCAGCTGTGTCTGGAGGTCCAGGGCCAAGCAGCTCAGCAGCCAGGAGCGGTCCTCAGCACTCAGGGAGTCCATGTGTGGCAGCCAGGGCTGCACCTGTGCTTGAACAGCCTCCAGCCAGTCCTGCAAGCCAGCCGAGCAAAGCAGCTTATAAGCTGCAGGCAGTAGTTTGGTGACTGAACCTTGCAAACTTTCGTGTCGCCACAGGGGCCAGACGTCATCACGCCTAAACTCAACGAGGTCCTCCAAGTATCCCTCATGGCTCGATGTGCTGGGGTGCCAGGCTAGGTGAGGGGGTGAGGTGAGGTGGCCCCACATGGCTTACTGAGCCCACCTGGGGTCTGGGGGTCCTTAGGCTGCCCACAGTGTCGTACAGCACCCCTGGCCTGCGGCTGAGCTTGAGGTCAGTGCGGGGCGCAGTCGCCAGGCCAGCTACCGCACGCATGAATGAGGCCACCTCCTCCTCCACGCACCTGCCATAAGCGGAAAGGTTGGCGAATATGGCAAAACATGGCAGAACAATGCACAGCACAGCACAGCACAGCACAGCACAGCACAGCACAGCACAGCACAGCACAGCACAGCACAGCACAGCACAGCACAGCACAGCACAGCACAGCACAGCACAGCACACATATGGCTGCTTGGCAAAGTACAACAGATTCTGATGAGGGTTTCCGCAAATCACGGTTTAGACCTTGTCCTTTAACAAAGGGCTGGACAGTGAGCCGTGCAGGGTGGGTTGAGACATTGCTGCCATGCCTGCTCACCTCTCCACAGCACTCAGGCTGGCCATCATGACCCGGTCATACATGAGGGAGGCGCTGCCCCACTCTGACGCTGCCATGCCGTTCAGCAGCAGCACCAGGTCACCGACATCCACCTCCCATGCCAACACCTCATAGCCTGCATGCACAACCAATGCGCACAAGAGCACAAACATATAGGAGAGCTAGGGGACAGGTGCTGGCACTGAGTGTATCACATGCAGCTTGGTGAAGCTCTTCCCACTGCAACACACACCTCACAGACTGCACAGATGACAGTTTTGCAAGCAGCATCTCAAGCAACCCATTACCACCCCAGGCGGACAGGTGTTGGCAGTTGATGCATTACAGGCAGCAACCAGCACCCACCACCACAGGCAGTGTTCAGCGCATCACTCACTGGGCATGCAGATGTCCACCAGCGCCACCTCTTTGGGGAAGGAGCCGCTGCGCATCATGGGCAGCAGCACCTGCAGGCGGCAATAGAGGAGAATGAGTTGACCTGGCTAGTGAAGGCTTGAGGGATCAGTACCACAACACACTGCAGCTTTATTGTGGTAGAATCAGCTCAGCAAAAAAGGCTTGTACACTCTGAATCCACCATCTGAATATGACACGGACACAACACTCCACTGGCAGCAGCAGGAGCAGCCCAGCCTAATTGACCAAGCCATGCATGCAGACACAACATTGGCCATGTGGGCACTTTGGCTCCACCCTGACCTGATGCTGGCTTTGAGGCTGCCCAACCTGGCACATCAAGTAAAAGCAACCCTGCTGAGTGTCAATGATGCTTATCTTATGTCAGAACTGGGTGCTAAGCTTTCATTGGATTGCCAGCTGTCACCCCTCACCTGCTGGAACCTGTCAGTGTTCTCAAACAACAGCTGTTGCGCCTTGGTTGTGCCTCCACTGCTGCCCTGGCTCAGCTGCACCAGCTGGGACTCGAACACTGGCTGCAGCGCACCCCCCAGGGGCTGACCCACCACAGCGGCCAGCCTGGGCAGCTGCAGCAGCGTGTCCAGCTCACTCTGCCTCACAGCCTCTTCAGCATGCTCCTGCCAGTCCAGCAGCAGCACAGTGGCCGCTGCAGCTGCTGCCTCCCTCTGTGCAGTGAGCTGTATGATGAGCTGCGTCACCGCCACCTCCAGGCTGCGTGTGTCGCTGATGTGCAGCAGACGGCTGAGCTGGGCATCTGTGGGGATGGCCAGGGACCCCAGCTGCACTGCCTGCTGCATCACCACCTCCTCCAGCTCCCTGACTGCCTGCTGCCCTGTGCCAGGCTGCTGGGTTTGCTTGGCAGCCACCACATGGGCGGCTACTGCAGGCAGCAGCTGAGGGGCCAGGTGCAGTCCAGGCTGGGCAGCGCATACCTGGCCCAGCCGGGCCAGCAGCACAGCACAACTGGGGCAGCTCACCGCAGGCCAGGGCTGCGGCTGAACCTCCTTAGCTGCGGCTGAGCCAGGTCCAAGCTTGACAGCAGCAGCAGCAGCAGCAGCAGCAGCAGCAGCAGCAACCCCAGTGACCACAGCCTGTGTCTGGGGCTGGTCCTCAAGCGATGCCTGCTTATCTCCTTCACCATCCTCCTGGCTGGGTTTGAGCAGCAGTGCTTGGCCCACCAAGTCCACCACTCCTTGCTTGGCCTCCAGGCCCAGGGCGTGGACAGCAGGTGAGGCCAGGAGGGACAGGGCCATCACCAGCACTGGCTCTGCAAACACATGAGGGCAGGTGGGTAATCAGGCAGATGGCAGAGTAGAGTAGGGAAGCAGAGCAGGTAGGTAGGTTAATAAGGTAGGTGAGCAGGCAGGTAAAGTAAAGCAAGTCAAGTCAAGCAGGCAGGTAAAGTCAAGTCAGAGCAGCTGCAGGGCAACCACATATGCCCAGCATTACCTCAGCAAGGAGCAGGAGCATGTTCACAGGCAGCAGAGAAGGGAGCAGCAGGGCAGTTAGGGTTCCTGCCCTTCCTGCCCTGCCAACACAGGACCAGCACTACCTTGGCAAGGTAGGTCAACAAGGGGTGGTTGCTGGGCCACACAGGGCAGGTAGGTGAGCAGGCAGCAGGTAGAGGGAAACAACGAGCAGCAGGGCAGTGAGGCGTCTGCCTGGTGCCGGCTCACAGGGTTTTACCTGAGACAGCTGTGTTGAGCACTGCCGCCCTGAGCCCCGCACTGCCCAGAGCCATCAGGTAGTCAGGGGCAGGCTGCAGCGCCTGCGGCCACCAGGGCCAGGCACTACACCAGCTGGCGCCACACAGCCAACAGCAATCAGGCAAGCCAGGAGTGAAGACACCACTCCGTGCTTGGGCCCAGCCCCTACCTCCTGACTTCTGGCTGCTTGCTTTGTGAACTGTCCTCTCGCATCACCAGCCTCTGCCTAGACTCATCTCTACAATGTTAGACAGAGAGGTGCAAGGTGCAAGGTGGAGGTGTAAGGTAACAGGTAAGAAAGAGGTTGATTGTACCAGGCTGGACGCACCTGTGGCAGCGCCATCAAGAAGCTGGTGAGCTGAGCTGCAGCTGGGACCTGGTCCGGCAGTACAGTCAGCTCTTGGCTGGTTGTGGCAGTAAAGGTGGTGCTGTGTTTGATTAAGACGCCATTTGCAGCAGGGGCAGGGGTGGCTTTTGCCAGCACCTGCACACAATCACGCGAACATCAAAGCTGGTCAGGTTCCTCACCTTTTAAAAAGGTCAGATGATTGTGTGACCAGCCATTTAGGTCTGCCTGCCTGCGTCGATGCCCGCTAACATTGTGTCATCCTGCACCACCCTCCCTCACTCTCACTCCATATGCATATGATCAAGCTTACCAGCATCCCCTCCTGCCCCCTTGCCCTGCCCTCCAGCCTTCCCCAGCTGCCCTGCCTGTCGCTCACCGTACGCCTCAGTGCCGCCTGCAGGCCCTGCACCAGGCTGGGTGTCACATGCTGCCGCCAGTCAGGCGATGCCTGCAGCAGCGCTGACAACTCCACCAGCTCCTTGGCGCTGCAGTCGCTCAGGAACCTGGCAGGGCAGCACAGCCAGCACACAGGACCAAGGCTGATGAAACCGTCATTGAAAAGCAACACCCTAGCCCTAACGCACACAGCACTGCACAGGGTGGTAGACTAAGCCATGGCACCCAGCACGCACCCACCATCACTGGATCAAGCACTACCGCTGCAACAGTTGCATCCACCCAGATGACATGGTCCCAGGGCCACCACCACTGCCTCACCCACCACACGCTGAATCCCAGAGGGCCTGCTGGACCAACACATGGACCCTTGCTGCATCCGAACATCCCGGAACACGTACACGACACCCCACATGACAACCAGCTATGGCTGTGCACATCTCCATACTGCACCACTCCCTTGTCCCTCCTCCCCTGGCCCCTCCCCGTACCTCCTGTGGGTGCCCATCAGCCCTTGGACCAGCAGCTGCACCACCTGCACCTCCACACCAGGCTCCAGGCGCAGCTCTGGCTGCAGCTCCTGTAGGCTGTGCAGCAGGGCCATGAGGCGCCTGGGCGTGGCGTCACGCAGCGCCCCTGGCAGCGCCGCCAGCAGCAGGCGCCGCGTGTGGTGCAGCAGCCCGTGGTGAGCCTCAGCTGCATTCAGCTTGCTCTGTGCGGCGGCGCTGCGGCCCTTGCTGGCCCGCTCCACCAGGCTGGCAGGGGGAGGGGTGCCGGCAGACAGGGCCAGCGGCAGCGCCAGTGCAGCCAGGCAGTCCAGCAGCTGGGAGGAGTCAAGGCTGGCAGCCAGCGGCACCAGGGACTCAACCAGCTGGGCAAACAACTCCTGCATGGCCAGGGTGGTGGACAATAGCTAGGGGTGCAAGTGGAATGTGATCTTAGGCTGCTCTTTGCAGAGGGTTGAGGTAAGGCCAGGGAGGTGCACAATGGACGCAGCTCCTGGGGGGCAGGGAGAATGTGATGATAGGCTGCTTCTTGTAGATGGCTAGGGAGGTGGAGGTGCTGGAGGGTGGCTGCAGGTGGCGTGGGGAGGGTATAGCAGGGGACAAGGGTGAGGCGCTGAGAGCTGGCAAAAGCACAAGGGTAAGGAGCCAAATACAGCACTGGCGCAATACTGGCGCAATACTGGCGCAATACAGCGCTGGCTGACATTGCTTTACGGCGGTGATGTGACTGTGGCACAGGTGGTGGGGCCGGGGCAGGTGGTGGAGGGCTGCTGGGTCTTGCCTGCGTGTCTGTCAACCGGGCAGTCAGCTCCTTGAGATCCTTTGACCCCACATCCGCCAACAGCTTCAGGCACTGTGTGGTTCTCTGGTCGCCTTGCACTAGCTTGTACTTCTCACGCACATACACCAAGTGCCTGGCGAACCCAAACATGCTGCTGTTCTCTCTCTGCCACCGCACGATGTCCGCAGCGGTGCTGCTGGCTTGGGTCACATGGCTGGCCGAGCGCCCCGCACTCCTGACGGGCTGAGGCGCAGGCAGCGCGACGACCAGCCTCGACCCGCGATACGCAGCCGGTGAGCTACGGAGGCCGCACTGCATTCTGTATCCGGCGCGGCTACCTGGCTGCGCTGTATGCATTGCTGCGATGCTTCTGTATGAATCCGTGACTAGCGATCCGTGATCAGCAAGTCGCGCAGGCGGGCATCACGCTGCAAGTGCCCGCGAGCAACGAGTATCGCGCTACAAGCCAACGGTGCCTAGCGCGGTGGCTCGCGCTCATTGGCAAAAGCATTGGGGATTTCACGGTGTTCACGGACACGGACGCTGTGCTGGGCCTGCCGTGCAAATCATCCTCCGACGTCTTTCGTTGTTAGGATAACACCCAGCTCACAAGACTGCTTGAGTGTGTTCCAATACCTATGTTATAACCTAGACTCCGCAATGCCGACGGCGATGAACGGCGTGAAGGTCAAGAGTTCATTACAATTCCGAGAGCCTGGATAGAATCTGGCGCCAAATTGTCATCTGGCCCTGTCAGCCTTGCCTGGGCGGGGGTGGAGCCCTGCCTGCCCTAGGACGACCAGCACCTGGACACATTGAAGATTTAAGCTAACGCCTTGCCGCTTGTGCATTACCAGCTTGCCTCCCCACACTACCTACTACTTCACCACCTGCTTCTGCTTCTGCTTCTGCTTCTGCTTCTGCTTCTGCTTCTGCTTCAGCTCCTGCTTCTGCTCCTGCTTCTGCTCCCGCTCTTGCTCCTGCCGTGATTCGCTAACGTCCAACTCCTGGATGAACCAAGGTTCAGCAGCTGCATCCGCCAGCAGCTGCTGTAGCCGCACTGTTAGCTGGCGGGCCTCATCACGAAGCAGGAGGCACGGCTCCTGGCCAAGCGGAGAAGAGGCAGCAGCAGCAGCAGCAGCAGCATGCCTAGCAGCACAAGCCTAGCACCACAGCGGGCGTACAGGGCAGGTGGCGACAGCGATAACCCATGGCCGCATGGGCAAAGCAGCGCCAAGTAGCTCTACACCCTTACCTGCAGATGACGTTGCAGCAGGTGCGCCATTGCCCGCCTGACCGTCATCACAGCTTGGGCATGTTCATCTATGAGCTGCCAGGACATGAAGCTCTGCTGCATGCTCAGACGCGACGATTTGATCCTACCCAACTCTTCCTCCTCGAGCTCATTGCCAAACAGCAGCAGGGCCACATCGGTGACAGAGGACAGAGAAGAGGGCACCACCATGTCATCAATCTTGGTCTGCAGGCGGGGCGGGGCGGGGCGGGGCGGGGCGGGGCGGGGCGGGGCGGGGCGGGGCGGGGCGGGGCGGGGCGGGGCGGGGCGGGGCGGGGCGGGGCGGGGCGGGGCGGGGCGGGGCGGGGCGGGGCGGGGCGGGGCGGGGCGGGGCGGGGCGGGGCGGGGCGGGGCGGGGCGGGGCGGGGCGGGGCGGGGCGGGGCGGGGCGGGGCGGGGCGGGGCGGGGCGGGGCGGGGCGGGGCGGGGCGGGGCGGGGCGGGGCGGGGCGGGGCGGGGCGGGGCGGGGCGGGGCGGGGCGGGGCGGGGCGGGGCGGGGCGGGGCGGGGCGGGGCGGGGCGGGGCGGGGCGGGGCGGGGCGGGGCGGGGCGGGGCGGGGCGGGGCGGGGCGGGGCGGGGCGGGGCGGGGCGGGGCGGGGCGGGGCGGGGCGGGGCGGGGCGGGGCGGGGCGGGGCGGGGCGGGGCGGGGCGGGGCGGGGCGGGGCGGGGCGGGGCGGGGCGGGGCGGGGCGGGGCGGGGCGGGGCGGGGCGGGGCGGGGCGGGGCGGGGCGGGGCGGGGCGGGGCGGGGCGGGGCGGGGCGGGGCGGGGCGGGGCGGGGCGGGGCGGGGCGGGGCGGGGCGGGGCGGGGCGGGGCGGGGCGGGGCGGGGCGGGGCGGGGCGGGGCGGGGCGGGGCGGGGCGGGGCGGGGCGGGGCGGGGCGGGGCGGGGCGGGGCGGGGCGGGGCGGGGCGGGGCGGGGCGGGGCGGGGCGGGGCGGGGCGGGGCGGGGCGGGGCGGGGCGGGGGCGGGGCGGGGCGGGGCGGGGCGGGGCGGGGCGGGGCGGGGCGGGGCGGGGCGGGGCGGGGCGGGGCGGGGCGGGGCGGGGCGGGGCGGGGCGGGGCGGGGCGGGGCGGGGCGGGGCGGGGCGGGGCGGGGCGGGGCGGGGCGGGGCGGGGCGGGGCGGGGCGGGGCGGGGCGGGGCGGGGCGGGGCGTGGCGGGGCGGGGCGTTCAAGGCGGGGCGTTCAAGGCGGGGCGTTCAAGGCGGGGCGTTCAAGGCGGGGCGTTCAATGCGGGGCGTTCAATGCGGGGCGTTCAATGCGGGGCGTTCAATGCGGGGCGTTCAATGCGGTGCGGTGCGGTGCGGTGTTCTGCCATGTTTGCCAACCTATTCGCTTATGGCAGGTGCGTGGAGGAGGAGGTGGCCCCATTCATGCGTGAAGTAGCTGGCCTGGCGACTGCGCCCCGCACTGACCTCAAGCTCAGCCGCACGCCAGGGGTGCTGTACGACACTGTGGGCAGCCTAAGGACCCCCAGACCCCAGGTGGGCTCAGTAAGCCATGTGGGGCCACCTCACCTCACCCCCTCACCTAGCCTGGCACCCCAGCACATCGAGCCATGAGGGATACTTGGAGGACCTCGCTGAGTTTAGGCGTGATGACGTCTGGCCCCTGTGGCGACACGAAAGTCTGCAAGGTTCAGTCACGAAACTACTGCCTGCAGCTTATAAGCTGCTTTGCTCTGCTGGCTTGCAGGACTGGCTGGAGGCTGTTCAAGCACAGGTGCAGCCCTGGCTGCCACACATGGACGCCTTGAGCGCTGAGGACCGCTCCTGGCTGCTGAGCTGCTTGGCCCTGGACCTGCAGGCACAGCTGCCAGACGCATTCCTGTACCAGATGCTGGCACCACTGGCTGCCCACGCCAACAACGCAATACTTCAGAACTGCAGGTGGGGTGGGGTGCGGTGTGTTGAGGGTTCATTGTCAATCACAGGTGGCATGTGGGGTGCGTTGAGATTTTGCCAGAGGCATGTCATGCAGCCTAGCCTAATCCTCCTGCTCGCTATTTGGGTCTCTAGGGCTGCAAGTCTGGTGCAAGCCTACTGTGCAGCCTGGCCTGACCCTCCTGCTGTGTGGCCCTTGGCTGCAGTCACAGCACGCTGGTGCGCCTGCTGCAGCTGGTGCAGCACACCAGCAGAGCGCCAGCCTCCCATGCCTGGTCTGCAAAGCTCCTGGCAGCAGTGGAGCTCAGGCTGGTGCTCAAGAGACCGCCCCAGTGCCGCAACCCTACGGCTGAGGACATAGCTGGTGAAGCCAGCCTCAGCCGGTGCATTGCCACCGCACTGGACTGCCTGCCAGCTGTCACCAGCACTGGACTGCAGCTGCTCAACCAAGCGCATGGCCAGGAACAGTCTGGGCAGGGGCCAGTGCCATTAGTAGCAGCTCAAGGAGAGGTGGACCAGGCAAAGGGTGGGGTGGGGCAGGGGCAGAAGGCTGACATCTGCAGCGCTGCCCGCCGCCTGGGCCTGGGTCTGGCCCTTGCCTGCCTCCAGCGCCGCCATGTGAAGCACCTGGTGCTGGTGCCGGACCTGCTGGCCAAGACAGTCGTTGCTCTGAGGCAGCTGGAGGTCAAGCCACCCCTGGCATGGCTTAAGGTGAGGGCCTGGCTACATGATGCAGGCAGAGCAAGAGGGCAAGGCCTGCACACTGCCACGCTGCATACATACAGCGAGCCCACATTGCACTCTGGCTGGCTGGCTGAGCTGGTTAATGTACAAGTTCTTTGAGATGTTGTTAATCGCTGCCTGGCTCACCACGCAGGAGTTTGAACAGGTGGCCACCAGCCTGGTGCCATCCATGACCGCCCCGCTGCTAGCGCGCTGCCTTGTGTCGCTCCACCTGCTGGGCCACACGCCCAGCCTGCTGCTGGTGGACATGGCAGCCAAGGTGCTGAGGCAGAGCCTGGAAGGCATGGCGGCAGCCCACCCGGTGGACCTGGCGCTGGGCCTGGCGGGCTTGTATGCTGCCCTGGCTGACCCACAGCGTGCTCAACAAGACAGTGCAGGCCAGCAGGTTGAGAGTGTCGCGCAGACAGCACGGCTGCTAGCAAAGGCGTGGCTCCCCTGCCACAAGACCAAGCCAGACCTCCTGCTGGCGCTGCCCAGGGCGGAGCTGCTGCTAGTGTCTCAGGCACTGCAGGCAATGCTCTGCAGCCCCAACACTGCAAAGCAAGGGGTCAGCCAGGTGCTTATGGCCGTGGCAGATGGCAGTGTGGGGCTAGTTAAAAGCCAGGCCTTGGCTGCTCTTACACCAGACAGTGGGTGGTTAGTGCTCTGGACGCAGGCAATGGATGTGCAACAGTCAGCACAAACTGTGAACAGGAGCCCTGGCAACCAGACCAGCAGTGATGCAGCCAGCAGGCAAGAGGACGCCTCCACACCATTGCAATTGATAACCCATGATGCAAGCAGCAGTGAGGAGGAAGGGGAGGAGGGGGAGGGTAGTAGCTTCCCTTTCCTGGGTGCAGGTGCAGCAGGTGATGTCAAGCGCCTCTCCCCTCCCAGCGCTCTTCAGGTGGCTTACGTGGCACTGGAGACGGCTGTCACTGTGGCTCCCCTAAGCCTGGGGCTGAGTGTGGCCTGGCCCAAGCCCCTGGTCGCCCTTGTGAAGGACAGCTTGGGTGTGCTGGCGGCACAGCTGGACCAGGGCAAGGTGCTGAATGCAGACATGGATGCTGTGGAACACTACCTACGCTCGGTGGCTAAGCCCTTGGAAGGAGAGCTGCCAATGAGCTTTATGGAGGCGTATGTGGGCAGGGCCATGCAGGTGAATAGGCAACCTACACGCTCTGCACCACTCCACAAGCTGCTAGCAGGCTTTATCCCAGCAATGGCTTATAATGGGTGATGGATGCTTGCACTGCTGGCAGGACCTTGGACGAGCTGTGATGACGCTGGATTTGGTGATAGACCTGCACCTGGTGGTGCAAGCCAGGACGCTGAGGCAGCAAATCACCGACCTGGCTCAGAAGCTTGCTGGGACCTCCAGCCTTGACGCAGGTGGGTGCAGGTTCAAGGCCCACTGTCCTAATAGCTGAGGTGTAGCCGGGGTGACACCAACATATAGTTAACAGGGCAATGCGGCACAAGCACGGTTGGCGCTGTCTAGCATTGCCAGCATCCGCCCAAGACCGTGCCTGGCTGTCACCATTGCCTCACTCGACACCTTGCCACCAGTCAGGGCTTTTGCTCATCGGCTTTTGCGCCACAGCCGTGGCTTGCTCAACGACAGAAATGGCTGCCACCAGCAATGTCACTCTACCTAGCAATAGCGTCGCCAAGCACCCAAGCCACAGCTGTGCCACTCCCTAGGGTGTCTGTTGCGTGCTGCCCTGCAGGTGGCCTGCACCAGCTGGCTGCACTGGTCACCTACCTGCCGCTGGTCAGGGTGCAAGATGAGCCGTCCAGCCCGGCCTGGTGTTGGCACGAGGTCAAGCTGCAGCTGCAACTGGTTGTCCATCAGTGCTTGCATAGTCTCACCCTCCCCTCCACCATTGTCAAAGGAGCACCAGGCGAGGATGGAGCTGCCCAGGCTGTCACCCTGGACCTGCCCACCTGCCTGGCGCTGTGCACTTGTGCAGCCTTCGTCACCTCTGCGGCACCTGTGGCACCTCCATCACCGGACACAACCACCTTATCTCAACCTGGCGTCCTGCAGCTGCCACCCAGGGCTACCCTGGCCCTACGCCATGCCCTGCAGCAGCTAAGGGACTTTGCCGTGACGCCGCGTAACCAGAATTCTGACGTGGCAGCTACCATTGGCCACAGCGCTCTGCACCAGCAGCTGCAGGCCTTGGGGTGGGCCCATGCCCTGACCCTGACCCTGCCAGCTAGCCCAGCTGTTGCCAGCCAGGAGCAGCACCAGGCAGACACACAGGATGTTCTGCTTCATCTTCCCAGCAGAGCAAGCTGTGTGGCCTGGCCTGGCCCCATCCCTGGCAAGCAGCTGGCTGCAGTCCTGGACTCGCAGCAACTAGCCAAACTGCAAGCAGCTACCAACACTGACCACCAAGCTGAGCTCCTCCATTTGCACCTACGCTTGGCCCAGGTGCGTGCAGTCAGCGTCTGCGTCACACACATGACCTTGCCACCGCCATACTGCTAACTGTTACAAGCTCAGAAAAACTCCATGTCTCGCAGTATGCAAGGGATGCCACTGCTGCCTCTGCCACCCCAGGTGTGCCATGCATGGTACGTTGGTGAGCACCTCCCTCATCAGCCTAGGGGGCTACAAGAACCAATGGCCAGCAGGCCCGTTGCCCAGCAGGTGCCACCAGGGCCGTGGTGCATGCAGCTGGCGACAGCGTGCAGCCAGGACTCGGCATTTAGCGCCAGCCCACAGGTGTGTGTGTGTGTGTGTGTGTGTGTGTGTGTGTGTAATGGGACCTGCTAACGTTTGGTGAAAATGGCAGCATTGTCGAATCATTAGGCTTGCTTTGTTTATTGCCTCGGTTGCTTAAGTCAGAGCGCCAACAACCTCCTAGTATAGCCATGCAGGAAAGGCTTCTTTGTAGAGGGATTGGACCTTCCCAAGGATACGTTCCAGGAGCTGGGCTGGGATGCTTGTGCTTGGCTGTTTTGCATAGACGCTGGTGAGACAAGGAGAGACACTGCCCCACTTGGTCCTGCACAGACTGCATGATTTTGCCTGCTGAGGCACCCTGCTACCAACAGCCCTGGCAGCGGTCTAGCCTACAAGTCCAACCGCTGCCACCCACTGCCGCCCACTGTCTGGTTGACCTGATGGCCGTGCACTGCTACCACTGCTAGTCGTTGAGCAAAAAGCTGGAGTGCATGCATGTGAGTGGCCTCACTTAGTCGTGCTCTGCTGTGCACAGCCTGCATGCGGCTACCAACAGCCCTGGCACATCTTCACCCGGTCACCCCATCGCATAATCTAACCATCATGCATGCCTGGCCTACGGTTCCAACCGCTGCCACCTACTGCCATCCATTGCCTGGCTGGCCTGATGGCCGTATGGTGCTTCTGACTGCCCTGCAGCTGCTGGAGCTTCTTTCCTTGTCAGGCGCCCTGGACCAGGTGTACCAGGCTCTCACTGAGGAGCTGCGGGCCACTGGTGGCAGCACTAGGCCAGGACCAGCTGCTGCACGCAGAGCCCCTGACAGGCACAGTAGCAGCAAAGGCAGCAGTAGTGGTGTCACTACCAACACTACTGTCGAGGCCTCCAGCCCCCAGGCCCTGCTCTTGCAGCAGGCCAGTGGCACTGTGTCGACCCTCCTGCGCCTGGCCTGGCAGGAAGGTACGCTGCACCACTACGCAGCCCAGAAGAACAAGAAGAGAATGATTGCCTTTCTGCATATCACAGCCCGCCTGCTCCCGCTGCTGGCCCCCTCAGAGCAGCCAGGCCAGCATCTGGACTGGGCCACTGCCCTGAGCCCCCTGGGCACTGAGCCAGAGGCTGTGCAGGCGCTGAGGTGCCTCATGATGGGCCAGGTCATGAGCTGCGCTGTGCAGCTTGCCCTCAGCATCCAGCAACCTGGCAGCCACAGTGAGCTCAGCGGTACAGCCCAGCGAGGCCAGCAGCGGAGCCTTGGTGCCGTGACCGTGTTGCAGGTGGGTGCATAACACATGGTGGTAGCCACACCTAGTCAACCTTAACATCTATTGCAGGGGCAGATCTGGAGGATGCAGGTGGTAGCAGAACCTCGATGGGTTGTTTGACTCATGCACAATCACTGTCTTGCATGGCTGTTGCTGTCCTTGTGTACTGTTCCTCGTGTTTTACCTGCCTTGCTTTGTTTTCACCTACACATGCTTTGCCGTATGCACTGTCCGCATCTAATTGTTGGAAGCTCAGCTGACTAATCTTCACATACGGTTGACCAACCTTCTCGCCTGTGATTGCTGTAATCATTGTTCCAGCATAAGCCTGTGTCACCTGCTCAGCTGACTGTCTCTTGCATAAACATGCAAGCAGCATGACATGAAAACAATTTTGGTTGCAGGTGCTGGTTGCAATGAGCGGGGTAGGCCTGCTGGCACCTTCACTACTGCAGCGGCATGAGCCAGACAACCCCCTCAGCGTGGCGCCTGTCCCACCCGCCGCCACCCAGGCCTCAGCCCCCACCACAGACTACCAGGTCCAGCAGCACCTGGAGGCGGCTGCCAGGGCAGCTGAGCTGGAGGAGGGTGGCAGGGAGCGGGGCAGCGCAGCGCAGCTTGCAGCCTGGCCTCCAGGCCTCAGGGACCAGGTCCAGGCGCAGCTGCTGTGCAGTCAGGCCTGGCCAGCAGGCTGGGTCTCAGTGGTGGACGCCCTGGTGGGCCGTGTGTGTGTAGACATCGCCCTCACGCCTGACCTTCTGACGGCCCCAAAGCTTGCAGGCATACTGAGGAAGCTGCAGGCAGCAGGCTATGCCCCTGCCCAGGGTGTAGCGAAGGTGGATAGTTAAAGATGGGGCATGTAGCTGGCTGTGAATGCTTCAATGCCACGTCAAGATCCATGCGTTGCAGCTGCTGTTGCTTTGCCTGTCCATGTTGACCCTTGCTCATACTGATGGAAAGGGTCCTGTGCTTGTTGGTGAGCTGTAGGCTATGGGCTGGGCTCAATAGGGGTGGAGTGCTTCCATCAGAATAGGCCTGAGACCCTGCCTCATCTGCCTCTGCCACATGTTAAGAGCAGCTATATTATGTCATAAATTCAAGAAAAGCAGCACATGCTTTCAAGCAACCTGGGTTGGTCATTTGTTTAGGGGGCTCTACAGGTAATGGGAATGTGATTCCTGAATCCACATTCTTGTCGCTACTGCATTTGAGATCCGCCTGCTGGCCCCGCTGTTGCAGGCCCTCCTTTCCCTGCTGGCCTTGCCCATCGCACCTCGCCTCAGCCTGTCCTTGAAGACCACGCTGGTGCTGCTGGTGTACGGGGTGGTGAGGGAGCCGCACTCACTGCAGGAGCTGGACCAGGTGCTGGACCGGCAGGCACACTCCCGGCTGCAGGAGGCACATGTCAAGGTGTGTTGTGTACCCTACATGCAACTAGCTATGACCAACATGTATTAGTGGAGCCAGCATTGTGTGCTGTGCAGCATGCTTAACCTGCTCATGCTCATGCTCATGCTCATGCTCATGCTCATGCTGACCCATGCTGACCCATGCTGAGTGCTCATGCCATCATGTACAGCGAGCATACTAGGACCCCACCTGCCACATCGCTGACCATGACCATTGATATGTTTCTTACTCTTCTGCCATAGACGCTTTTTGAGACTATTTTGATTATTTTGAGGCTAATTTGAGGCGCTGGTGCTCAAACCTCCGGTATGCTCGATAACACGGGTATGCTCGAAGTCAGTATGATCGTAAGGTGTGTGGAAAACAAACTATGTAGCCTACATGCAAGAAGCAATGAGCGAGCTATGAGCAGAATGCACATGATGCACATGTTGAGTGTCGCATACATGCTGGTCCTTTCTTAAACAACAGTTGAATGTGTCAGTTGTACTTCATCACATGCTTATGTCAGCTCCTGGCTGCCTGTCGCTTGTGCAGGAGAGTATAAGGATGCCAGGAGCTGGGAGGAGGTCTGGGCGGTGCCCTGCCTGGCCCTGATCACCCGTCCCTCACCCACTGGCAGCTGGCCAGAGAGCCTGACACGGCCCGGCACCTGGGACAGCATATCTATCCTCGCATCCATGCAGATAGTAGATTACGGTTCCCATGCCAGTCAAATAAAGATGGTGCCTTGCAACGCATGGTTGCTATTGCGACAAGTAATCATAGTGCAGGTGGGCTGTCCATGTGCCTGCAATGTGTCGTGTGTGCCAGCCATACTTGATGAGCCCAGCGGGCAACAGCCATTGCAAATGCAACATTAGGTCACCTCCTTGTGGTTGGTGCTTTGTATATCTGGAGTTATGTTCCCATGCAGGCACATGAACACATGCACACTTGGTAGTGCTCTTGCAAACATGCACACACGCACACTGACCCTACACCCGCGCTTGGCCCAGTGATGGTGTGCCTTGATTGCATAGCCCACATCCCCTATTTCTGCCCTCAGCAGCTTCTCGTACAGCAGGTAAATTGCGGGACAGGGATGATGGTTCCTTAGCCTTAGACAGGAGTAAATGTCTCTAGCTTGCTGTGTAGGTTAAATGCCCTTAGCCTGCTGTGCCTGCTCAGGCGGCAGGCTTTCCATTCATAGGCGGTCGACCGCTGCAGTCGTGGACCCAGCTGTTGCTAAAGCGGTTGGCTGCTTGTGCCAACACCTTGTATGGCTGGCGTGAGGAGGTGGAGCTACTGCGTGGCTCCATGCTGATGACAACAGCACAGCAGCTGGTATCAGGCGATGACCTTGCCTCCATGGACGGCTACAAGGTCCTTGCTTATCAGCTGACTGGGCGCTGCAGCCAGTACCTGCCAGCCTCACACTTCCACCAGGTGCGAGCAGCAGGTTCAGCCTGTTTCACTTTGTTTCACCACGGTTCTGTTGCTGTTTATGAGCTTTGTGGAGGCTACTGGGCACAGCTGTGGGCTGTTGTGAGCTCAGTGACCTTAGAGCGACCCTGGAGCAACATGGCTAGGTGCTGCCTGGCTGCAGGTGCTGGGCACCCTGTACCTGGTCAGCAACCTTGTACAACACGTAACAACATATGCCATGGCTGGAATAATCCCTACACGTCAAGACTACTCTGTCTACAACTGTTAAGCAGGGCCCCCGCGAGCTTCCAGATACATTTATATGCTAAGTGTATGGCAAGATGTCATGCAGCAACTGAAACCTGGCAAACTGATGCAGCAGCAGGCGCTACAGCCCTTCTGTCTCATCCCACCCAACACTATCAACAGCCTGCTGCAGCTGGGCCTGAGGGCACTGGGCAGCGAGCACTGTGGCAGCAGTAGGGGTGGTGGCGTTGTTGGGGCAGCAGGGGCAGCAGGCACACTGGAAGGGGGCGCTGTGTACAAAGGGCAGGAGTCCTTTGCTGCCATGCTCTTCAATGGTGGCCCGCACGTTGTCGGCCGCTATGACTCCTTCTGGCGTGCCAGCCTTCTGTATGCTGTGGCCAAGAGGCACCCGGAGGCTGAGGCTGGGCTGGTGCAGCAAGCGCTGGAAAGGTGGGCTGCACCACCTTGCACTGAGCATGAGTTGCGTATGTATGCAGGGCTTGCATGGGCTTGCATGGCTTGCATGGGAAACCAGCGTTGGGCATTGAGGTGCATAGATAAGTGCATTGCATTCACGTGCAGGCAGATACCATCGAGCTGCCATGCCGATGCTGAACAAGCCCTGACCCTGGTGGTGACTGCAGGCTGCTGTCACCATGCAACACCAAGTCCACCAAGGCCATGTTCATGCCACTTGAAGCCCTGCTGGTGGTGGTGGAGCCGCACCTCTGCCCTGCATCACCCACCACAGCCCCAGCACCACTGCCTGAGGAGCTGCCCATCAAGTGAGTGCTGCTAGGCTACCCTGTTGTCCAGGCTGGGTGCAGGTTGCCATTACCTTTTCTGTAGTCACACAGAGTGACATTGTCTATTGTGCAGCACGTATCATCCGGCAGCCAGCAGGCTGTTGTTTACTCTGCAGGTACTGGCTAGAGATGGCGGACTGGTCCAACTTCAAGCGGCCAACTTCAACTGCGATAGTCCTAATGAAAGATGGCAGTGATCGCAGTGAGTGGCAGTCCTGGGGCCCCAGGTGGTGGGCCCTGCTTTTCAGCCTGTGGATCAACTGCCCACCCTTCAAGACCCTGTTCCTTAACCGCCTTGTCGAGGAGCAGCTGTTTGTGATGCCCCCATCACGGTTTGATGAGGTGGGCAGTAGCCTTGTCAACGCTCTCAGCACCGGCCTGTCAGCGCTATCCAAAGCCGCAAGCCTTGGCCTTCAAGCAATATCACCACGCAGCCCACCCCCCTCCACCCCCTCTTCCAGTGGCAGCAAGAATAGCGGGCCTACTGGGGCGCAAGCCATGGGAGGCCAAGCACAGCTTGCAGACGAGCCCTCCACGCAGCACAGCCCAGCAGCACCTACACCAAGCAGAGCCGACCCCAAAGGCCTGCAGGAGGCTGAGCTGGCGTTGGCGCTGCTGCGCATGGGCCTGCCTGGCAACATGTTTGAGCGTGGAGCACCGCTGCATCCGGACCTGCGGCTACGCCTGGTGCTGTGGGGCCGGTGGGAGTGGTACACCAACATACTTAGGTCTGCTCGACTAGGTAAGGGGAGCCGTGAGCCCCTCCCTGGACCTGGAGCTCCACAGAGCCAGCTCAGCACCCAAGGGTTTGGTCAGCAGTCTCAGCAGCAGCTGCTGCAGCACAAGACAACCCTTGGGCAGGGCACCAGTGACTCGGCTGGCCGTGCTGGCCCTCATGACACCAGTGAACCACCCGATGATGTCACAACCCTACTTCTGTCAGTGCAGTTTGCAGTGGAACACGAGGGAACCTTCTTGGAGGCCCAACTCCGTGCTGGCTGCCCCTACGACCTCCACACACAGCTCCGACTACCCAAGTCCTGGCCAGTTAACAATGACAGCATCAGTGCTAGGCAGCTCCAGCAGCTACTCCTGGGCACAGTGGATGCTTTGGTGCAGCTGCCAGACACAGCCGTCCTTGGCCCTGGTGTCATGGCAGTCACACCTGACGTCGTATCTCACCGAAGGAAGCTGTTTGAGATGTACGCGGCATCCCACAGTGGTTCAAGCAACGACTCTGGTCCACCCTTGGCCGACGACGCCTTGCGCAACTCCCCAACGGCTTCAAAGCGCGATGTGAGCCTTGTGGTCGGAGCGGAGTTTCTGCTGCGGTGCGAACTGAACAAGAGGGACGGCGTGATCTCTGACTTCATGACGTTCTTTGACAATTACATGAGGCGGGGCGGGGGCGGGGGCATGGGCGGGGGCGGGGGCGGGGCGGGTGCGGGGGCGGGGTCGGGGGCGGGGGCGGTGAAGGGGGCGGTGAAGGGAACGGTGAAGGACCAGGCCAGAAAAAAGAAACAGGTCGAATGGAAAGGCTGGCATTGATCACAGTTGCTAGCTTGCATGTCACACTTCACTCCCCCACACCCGGTTACAAGCCTCGACTCAAGTAGCTTGGGGCTTGTGTTGTAGGTCATCGCGTGGTCAGGTAGTGCGCCTACTGCCTGATGCGAGCTGTTGCCCTCACGCTTTCATAGCCTGACTTTACTTCAAGCTTGCCTTACACCTTTACGCATTCGATCTGCCAACTTCCCATAGTGATTGAACGCCGCGTCTAAGCGAGATGTCCTTATAGAGAGGTCCTATCAGTGGAGATGAGTGGAGGTCCTCACCCGTACCCAGCCCCTACCCTAGCCTAATCCCATGAGTGGGAGGCTCATGTCCCGCGTTGCGCGCCTCCTTGTTGTTCAACGCTGCGGTGGCGGCCTGCACGAGAAGGGGCTTGTGGTGCCACCTGGGAGCAGCAGGATTTGAACTTAGAACAAGGAGAACGCAGTGTAATTGGGCATGCCATGACGTACCCAGCAGTGCCATGCCTTGATCAAGTGTTAGAGCCAGTGATGCAGGCAGCAAGTAAGAGCAGGCGCAGTCACTGGTGCTAGTGGGGAGGTGGGAGAGGGTGAAGATGGAGGCAGGCAAGGGTGATTGGAAGGAAGCAGGGAAGGGTTGAAATGTGGCAGCGGGAGAAAGGAAGGGCTGGATCTACCTTACGAGGGAGAGGGATGACAGCACTAGGTACACGTCCTCTGGGTCAGGCTCAGCCAGCCATCCTGGAGGGGTGGCCAGAGCGTTGCACGACTGCACCCCACATTACTACCTCCCTTAGCCCCTCACCCACCTGGACCCCCTCGTTGGTCACCCTACCTCCTCCAGCCCCTCCTTCAAGCTCAGCCTTTGACCCTCCTGCCTCCCTTAGCACGTGTCGCAGTATTTACCTCTTATCTATAAACACCTTTTCCTTTGGTCCCCGAGTTCTCTTCTCCTAGTTTGTTTCTCTCTTTTGCTTTACGTTCAGTCCAACTCTTCGGCTTTCTACCTTTGGAGGTTGGCTTGTATCAATCCAAGCCCTGCCTCTTCAGTGTAACAACTACCGCCCCCGCCCCGCCCCGCCCCGCCCCGCCCCGCCCCGCCCCGCCCCGCCCCGCGCCCCGCCCCGCCCCGCCCCGCCCCCCGCCCCGCCCCGCCCCGCCCCGCCCCGCCCCGCCCCGCCCCGCCCCGCCCCGCCCCGCCCCGCCCCGCCCCGCCCCGCCCCGCCCCGCCCCGCCCCGCCCCGCCCCGCCCCGCCCCGCCCCGCCCCGCCCCGCCCCGCCCCGCCCCGCCCCGCCCCGCCCCGCCCCGCCCCGCCCCGCCCCGCCCCGCCCCGCCCCGCCCCGCCCCGCCCCGCCCCGCCCCGCCCCGCCCCGCCCCGCCCCGCCCCGCCCCGCCCCGCCCCGCCCCGCCCCGCCCCGCCCCGCCCCGCCCCGCCCCGCCCCGCCCCGCCCCGCCCCGCCCCGCCCCGCCCCGCCCCGCCCCGCCCCGCCCCGCCCCGCCCCGCCCCGCCCCGCCCCGCCCCGCCCCGCCCCGCCCCGCCCCGCCCCGCCCCGCCCCGCCCCGCCCCGCCCCGCCCCGCCCCGCCCCGCCCCGCCCCGCCCCGCCCCGCCCCGCCCCGCCCCGCCCCGCCCCGCCCCGCCCCGCCCCGCCCCGCCCCGCCCCGCCCCGCCCCGCCCCGCCCCGCCCCGCCCCGCCCCGCCCCGCCCCGCCCCGCCCCGCCCCGCCCCGCCCCGCCCCGCCCCGCCCCGCCCCGCCCCGCCCCGCCCCGCCCCGCCCCGCCCCGCCCCGCCCCGCCCCGCCCCGCCCCGCCCCGCCCCGCCCCGCCCCGCCCCGCCCCGCCCCGCCCCGCCCCGCCCCGCCCCGCCCCGCCCCGCCCCGCCCCGCCCCGCCCCGCCCCGCCCCGCCCCGCCCCGCCCCGCCCCGCCCCGCCCCGCCCCGCCCCGCCCCGCCCCGCCCCGCCCCGCCCCGCCCCGCCCCGCCCCGCCCCGCCCCGCCCCGCCCCGCCCCGCCCCGCCCCGCCCCGCCCCGCCCCGCCCCGCCCCGCCCCGCCCCGCCCCGCCCCGCCCCGCCCCGCCCCGCCCCGCCCCGCCCCGCCCCGCCCCGCCCCGCCCCGCCCCGCCCCGCCCCGCCCCGCCCCGCCCCGCCCCGCCCCGCCCCGCCCCGCCCCGCCCCGCCCGCCCCGCCCCGCCCCGCCCCGCCCCGCCCCGCCCCGCCCCGCCCCGCCCCGCCCCGCCCCGGCCCCGCCCCCGCCCCGCCCCGCCCCGCCCCGCCCCGCCCCGCCCCGCCCCGCCCCGCCCCGCCCCGCCCCGCCCCGCCCCGCCCCGCGCCCGCCCCGCCCCGCCCCGCCCGCGCCGCCCGCCCCGCCCGCCCGCCCCGCCCCGCCCCGCCCCGCCCCGCCCGCGCCGCCGCCCCGCGCCCCGCCCCCGCCCCGCCCCGCCCCGCCCCGCCCCGCCCCGCCCCGCCCCGCCCCGCCCCGCCCCGCCCCGCCCCGCCCCGCCCCGCCCGCCCCGCCCCGCCCCGCCCCGCCCCGCCCCGCCCCGCCCCGCCCCGCCCCGCCCCGCCCCGCCCCCGCCCCGCCCCGCCCCGCCCCGCCCCGCCCCGCCCCGCCCCGCCCCGCCCCGCCCCGCCCCGCCCCGCCCCGCCCCGCCCCGCCCCGCCCCCGCCCGCGCCTGCACAAGCGGCAAGGAGTAGCGCCACGACATCAGCTTGGATGGGTATGTAAGCATCCCCCTGGCCCTGAGAGGGCTTGCACTGTAGTGTTGCAACTAGGTCTGCCATTGCTGCTGGTCGCAACAGGGGTGTAACAACTACTTCTACCCAGGCGAGGGGTTGACAGGGCCAGATGACGGTTAGGTGCCAGCGAGGGAGCCAGGGAGGCCATGTTTAGAGTTAGACCGTGCCGATCATCAGGACAAGCTATGCTACGGCCGTCTACCAGGTTGTTGTAAGCTTATGAATGGAGTAGATACGCGACGCCGGCTCCTAGAAATGTGAAGAACCCTTGACTACGTGGGACGGCGCCTTCACTCTGTCCATCGCCATGATTGGTGCGGAGCCTACATTTTGAGCTACACAACAATCCTTGATACAATAACCACAACGGCGGGCCGTGTCCGTGAACACCGTGAAACCCCCAATGCTTTTGGCCAATGAGTGCTGTCAATGCGCTAGACACAGGTGGCCACTAGCGCTGTACTCTTTGCCTGCCGGCATTTGCGACGTGATGCCCGCCTGCGCGACTTGCTAGTCACGGATTTAGCGCAGCATCGCAGCAATGCATATAGCGCAGCCAGGTAGCCGCGCCGGATTCAGATTGCAGTGCGGCCTCCGTAGCCCAGCGATCGCGTGTCGCGGGTCGAGGCTGGTCGTCGCGCTGCCTGCGCCTCAGCTCGTCAGGAGCGCGGGGCGCGTGTCCAGCCATGTGACCCAAGCCAGCAGCGCCGCTGCGGACATCGTGCGGTGGCAGAGAGAAAACAGCAGCATGTGTGGGTTCACTAGGCACTTGGTGTACGTGCGTGAGAAGAACAAGCTGCTGCAAGGCGACCAGATGACCACACAGTGCCTGAAGCTGCTGGCTGATGTGGCGACCAAACACCCTCAGGAGCTGACTGCCCGGTTGACAGAGACGCAGGCAAGACCCTGCAGCACCCAATCACCTGCCCTTAGCCCTGCCACCTGTGCCACAGTCACACCACTAAGCAATGCCAGCCAGCGTTCCCTCACTGCTGTGTTCAGCTCCTCACCCTTGTCTACCAGCCCCCAGCAGCTCCCCCTTGTCCCGTACCTACCCTCCCCATACTACCTGTAGCTACTTGCTACCTAGCCTTCAGCAGAAACAGCCTACTATCACATTCCCCAGGACACCCACAAGCTGCGTCCATTGTGTACCTCCCTGCCCCTTTCCACAACACACTGCAAGGAGCAGCCCACCACCACATTCCACGTGCACCCACGAGCTATTGTCCACCACTCTGGCCATGCAGGAGTTGTTTGCTCAGCTGGTTGAGTCCCTGGTGCCACTGGCCCCCAGCCTTGACTCCTCCCAGCTGCTGGACTGCCTGGCTGCACTGGCGCTGCCGCTGGCCCTGTCTGCCGGCACCCCTCCCCCTGCCAGCCTGGTTGAGCGGGCCAGCAAGGGCCGCAGCAGCGCCGCCGCCCAGAGCAAGCTGAATGCAGCTGAGGCTCACCACGGGCTGCTGCACCACACGCGGTGCCTGCTGCTGGCGGCGCTGCCAGGGGCGCTGCGGGACGCCACGCCCAGGCGCCTCATGGCCCTGCTGCACAGCCTGCAGGAGCTGCAGCCAGAGCTGCGCCTGGAGCCTGGTGTGGCGGTGCAGGTGGTGCAGCTGCTGGTCCAGGGGCTGATGGGCGCACACAGGAGGTAAGGGGAGGGGCAAGGGGAGGAGGGGCAAGGGGGCTGCTGGATCAGTGGGCATGATGTGGAAAGGGGATGGTGCAGTATGATGGTGTGCACAGCCATAGATGTTGTCTTGTAGGGTGTCTTAAGATGATGGCTTGGCCTGTGGTAGCTCTTTGCAGCGGTAGCGGTCTGCCAAGACGTGTCTGAAGCGGTTGCTTAAATGCAGTGCTGGGTGCCCACCAGGACGTGTCTTCAAAGTTGGCTTTAGTGCAGTGCTGTGTGTATGCTGTGTTCATGGTGATGGTCCATCAGGCCCCCTGGGACTGAGCGTGTGGTGGGTGAGGCAGTGGTGGTGGCCCTGGGACCGTGTCAGCTGGGTGGATGTGAATGTTGCCGCGGTGGTGTTTGATCCAGTGATGGTGGGTTAGAGACACTGCCAAAACAGCCTTGGCCTTTTGGCTTGGCCTGTGGTACCTCTTTGCAACGGTAGCGGCCTGCCTGGTGGCCTTGGGCTGGTCGTGGTCTTGCTAGGTTTGGGTGCCCTGAACCAACAGGACGCGGCAGAGGTTGTTGATGGTGTCCAGTGTGGTAGTTCACTTTGCCAGTCAGGGCTTGTGGACTGTGTCATCAGCCTTTGGTCCTGTGTTCTGGCTGTGCTGCCCTGCCCAGGTTCCTGAGCGACTGCAGCGCCAAGGAGCTGGTGGAGTTGGCAGCGCTGCTGCAGGCATCGCCTGACTGGCGGCAGCATGTGACACCCAGCCTGGTGCAGGGCCTGCAGGCGGCACTGAGGCGCACAGTGAGCGACAGGCAGGGCAGCTGGGGAGGTAGGAGGGCGGGGCAAGGGGACGGG